>LUCM01009769.1:144373-200859 GCA_008360955.1 Fasciolopsis buskii | reverse complement strand
ATTGTAAAACTTGCCTTGAGAAAGACTACCCACGGTAGTCGAAACGTTGGCGCATTACATCTACCAACAACGCTGTGTTATTAATATTATATCATTCACAATAAATACAGTCAGTTTTTTAGGGCTTATCATTTTTCTCTCCTTTTTGTCTCCTTATGCGAAGTTCTATTTATATATATACATATATATTATATATATAATATATATATATAACATTCCCCCTAGCAGCAGTCTCACTGCAAAAGCAGTGATATGTTCGTGTGTAACTCCCACTCGTTCTCCGTAACCAAGTCCCGCTTTATTCCATCCAGCGTATTCCTATGTCTGTCTTAGCTGAGAAAAGCATAAATTCATCCTAGGCTTATAATTTCCTTTGGTGTGGCGTCAGCGTTTTGCAAGTCTTGTCTATTTCTGTCAGGTTTTGACAACTTTTAGACGAGTTTAAGTGAACAGCCTGCTTGTCGATCTAATCTTGATCGTGGCTTCATCGGTTTTATGCCCGAGACTGACATAACTGCTTCCCACCTATTGGATCTATGCCTTTTGGGATGTTAGGAAATAGCCCGTTGTAGCGCGGATGGGATGACGAGGTATAGTTCTACTAGTCAAAAATCTGTACTATTATATGTATGTGGGTGTGCGAAATTCAGCACGATGTGAAAGATTTACTCGTTTCGGAATGCGATCCGCATGACTGATCCAGGTCTGTGAGCGGATCGATAGGTTTTCGGTGTGGTTGGTAGATAAACAAGAGTTTATTTTTCAAAGCAAATTTTTGCTCAAACAGCGATTGATTTTAGACATGAATGTTTACCACCTCAACCGTAGATAAAAGTCCCAATAAACTAATTCTCGAACTATTCAGTCGCATGTTTGATGGTTTGAATCTACCAGATGTGAACGCGGGGCTTTCATCCCAGCCAGATAGCGTACGCTAACCCCAGAAAGGATTGGATTCTGGAGGTACAATCAATGTACGCTGTTCGATAAGAAATAGTAAACGAGTTTGCCCAAAACGTTCACGGAATCTGAAAAGCCACGTCTCATGCTTAGGCACAAAAGTTATCTGAATCCAAACGGAACCTAAAGTTTCGTTGCGCAGACGCTTATTTGGACAACAACAGCCAAATTATGGTGTTCGATATTGGCTGGAATATCCCATTTAAAAGATGAACCAACGTCAACTAACATCATATTTACCTTCAACGTCTTAGCTATTCAAAATTTCTTCTTGTCTGTTCACCAAAATTTCAGTAGAACCGTTGTTTCAAATATTACATGACAAGCAAAACTGGTTATCTAACGCATTTTCTGCGCGTTGGCTAAACAAGACCAAGTAGGGAAAACGTGTACGGCATCCAAACTTCACCCAAACAAGGAGCGCTAATCGTGTTTGTTATTATTCTTTGGCCTGAATACGATTAGGAGAAAACAAACCTATTCGTCTTATTGTATTGTTTTAAAACACCCGCGAACTTAGAACTCTGGTCATTTGATTTGGTATCGTGGACCAGTTCCGCACCGAATCCCATCTGCATCTGCAGGCGTTTTCCACTTTCAGTGTGTCGTTCTCTGTTTTGTCCCATTCGGTACGTGTCCATGACCGAATACATTTCTGTCGAATGAACCGGGAAAGTTCTCTGTCTCACCGGTTGACTAACACAATGAAACTTACCCGAATATGCGTTGTCATGTTTGAAGATAGGGAACAGTTACCCCTTTGCGGTATTCTCAACGAGTATTAAATTCGCCCAGTAGAATGTAAAACAGGCATGCGGAGAACCGTAATTGCAATCTGAAAATGTGAATGTACCGGAAACAGAGGTCGTCGATGCAGTGTTAATATGGTCAAGTAAGTGAGATGTCCGACGGAACTTGGCCAAGGGCCCGAGACGGACACGGATGAGCAAAGACAGAGTTAGTGGGAACAGACAGGCATGGGGGGGGGGTTGCCAGTCTGACCGGAATGGAAATAATTATAAACCCTCCAAATAGAACGCGGCCGCAGTGAACTGACCCAGGTTACATTCACTTATGCACTGGTCAATGATGTAGATGTTTGCAGATGTTTGCAGAACACTTCAACAACAAACATCAAGATACAGTTGCATCGAATCAACCGTAGGAAGTACAAATGTCTCGAGCAAAAATTGCCTGATGTCTTTCAGAGCAATGAGATCTTAATCTAGATTATTGGTAGGCGTTGGAGGTGAATTCTGGGTGTATATATATATATATGGAAGTAGTAAGTAGTATCTGGATGAGTGAGCAAAACTTGCCCGGGAGCATACGACCGATTTCGCGGTTGCTGTTGTTGCTCGTCAGGTATAGGTACCCGGTACTCCCTTGTCCAGACTCTTTTATACTTGTACACTCCGAATTGGTACATATCAGCAGAATCTAATTCGTAGCGTAGGATTATGTATAGAAGCTCTTCGCAGATGGGTCCACAGAAGAGCCACAACTGTGAATCGCTGATAACATTTTGTCAGTTGGGCTGAGACAATCTTAAAAACGAGGGCAGAATGCCACCAGAATATACATATAGAATCAGTCAGTAGTATCTGGATGATATATATATATATATATATATAATCTGTCAGTCGCAGAACACACCTTGCAAATACGACGACCAAATGGCTGAGGAGAGATGTTTAGTTTAGTCTCTTCTCATATGATAACCTTCATTCTTTTAAAGCTGTTCTAAGAAACGGCATAATGTTTCTCACATATTCTTCTGACCTGAACAAGCGTGCAGGTTATGTTGTTATCCGATGCGAAAATGACGCTCCTCATATCAAGTGTTTTAACGAAGTTGATCGAGCTAAACCCTTCTAGTACCAGTTCGGATTAAAATGCACTCTCCTCATTCTAATTTCACTGCAAGAAGATCAGGCAATAAGCTGTACAGGAACATCGTCTTCGATCATCACCGTACACTAAACGCTAGACCGTTGCTTGGATACAGAATGTTTTTATAACAAAACATTTACATGTCCGTTTTAAGTCGGCAATTCGAAGTCTTTTATTCTATACAGGAGAGCTGATAATTTATTTTTGATTATTTTTGCCGATCAGGATATTAGGAGCACGTTTGCCTGCCCACCGAGTAGTCGCAACTTTGTGAGCAGTTTCGATTTGTTCACGTCAAACGAGGACATGACTCCTCTCATTAACCTGGTAAAACTGCGAGCTGGTTGCTATGACTCACCTCGACGTTTCAAGCGAGTGAACTGCGATGTCCGCCCTCGATCCTCCAGTCTTTGGACAGTGGAATCCGATCCCAGGTCACATGAGACTTACAGGTGGCAATTTACCAGGAAAGGAAGGAATGCAGAACATTCCGGTTGGTCCTGCCCTCGTCCCCTTGCTGTAGAATACTGTCATACGTGCGTGGATGCTAGACGTTTGAGTAACCCGGAAAACTTGGTCCGGAAATCAACAGATTCAAGAAAGTCTTTAGAAGAAGAAACAAAATTAAAACTAAAGCCGCTTACTTGGAGAAAACGCATTTGCCGGGTGGTTTCCCGATCTTATTTGCTTGAGTCATCAAAAATCAAAGAAGATAAAAGCACTGTTCGCCTGAGCCGATGTATTGACAGCTCACGCATATTGCCATCTTCTTGGATTTCTCGCGCCTATACATCCGGTTACGGATCATATCCAAATACCGCTCCCGCCATGCAATCCGGTTATGCAATATCGTGTCGGCTGACTGTGAGTCAACGTCAAGTGGTCCCCGGAGAAACGGTAACCGCTCGCCTAACTCTGTTCGTGGAAGATCCGTTCGCGTTGGTCCTGGCTACCACTGCGGGCTCCATCGGTTCGGATAATTTTCAATGGTGTGCGCTATTCAATGGTCCATGTTCTAAACAATCCAGACGAATGTGGAGTCCACTGGCACGTGCTTTTGTATCCTACTTCCTGGAAGATAGCTATAAAAGGCAAGTAAATGGTGCGGACAGATACGTTTCAAGTGTCTGGTGGAAAAGTGTAATCAAACGGCCTTATCGGATATTCCTTGTTTTGAGACAGGTAATTTTACTAAATGACAATCCTATACAAATAATCTTACACGTAATGAATTCATATTTGGCAATAGTCGTTTGCTATCTGTCTCCCCTCCCGGCCGCATACTCGGCTCCGTTAATGAAATTTGAAATAATCGTTAATCGGAACCATAATGAAGAAATACTGAAAACAATGTGTACCAATCAAGTGACGCGTACCACATTGATTTGGGTAATTCTGAGTGTTTGTTTGCTCAGTAAACATAAGCTTTACAGTGTCGCTTCATGAGGCTGTACGCAGATGGTTGGACATAAACAGTCATCCTTTCACGTGACCAACCACTGCTTCTGAGTAGAGATTTACTAATAAATAACGGCTCTCCGGTGACTTTGGTTCTAATTTATTGTACTCCTCTCCACAAGGCATACAAATAACGAGCACCTTACAAGCAACAAGATTTAGCCCCTTTCACAACTCTGATTAATAAGAACTGTTAGGGGGAATAAGTAAGGAAACACTTTTTTGACACGTGATCTTTTATTATTTGGTAATCTCAAAAGGGCAGACAGTAAATTAAGAAAAATGCAGTGGACTCAGATGGTTCAGATACATTTGATTCAATTAGCAATGAAATGAACTGATAGACAAACAGATTGTGTGGACTGATTTTAAGTGAGACAAATACGGAGAGTCAAACTGAGTGATGCATACTGCTAAGCACGGATCCGTGGAATACAAGTAACCTGAGGTTGGTGTTACACCATATTACTTATCAATATTCGATCAGGTTAGCTTTTTAATCTGAAACAACTAGCTACTTCGCTACTAAACGGATCGGCAATTTCGGTTCAATGTTTAACGCCACGGAGGATATAGTCTTTTATTTCAACAACCACTTCGGTATGTGATATGAAACTCGTTGAGTCAGCGAGTTAATCAACCTTTGGAACAAAATCAGTAAGCGACCGAACATGCAAGATAAATTGATATTTTCAGCTAGTCACAGAATCGACCTAAGCCCATCTTTGAAGATAATACTGCGCAACATGAACCTCATACTACTAGCTGGCATTGAATAAGCTCTGGCCAACGAGCATCCTGCAGCTTTTTACAAAGGGTAATGTCTGATACATGGTGATTCACAAACCCCGGGCTCTCTAACTGTCCATTTCACTGGTAACGGTGTGAAATGCTTCCCAAAAAGCTTAATCAACTGTACTTCACAAATTATTATCTTCAGAATTATTATATACTAGGAAAATAGTCGAAAATGCCGAATAAAATACTTACATCTCAGGACTTGTCTTTCTACCTTTCTATCGCAGAAATCAAATGAGTTAGCGAGACTAAATTAGGGGCTCGCTCAAGGGCTTCCTGTATAGGCCACTCCAGTGGCTACACATTTAGACCTAACTTTTATCTTTTATCTTTTATTTCCTTTTTATTAATGAAATGACAATGTACATCAATTTTAAGGAGGGGGGCTGCGGCCAGCGGAGGGCTGCCAATTGGGGAAGTTGACCGACGGTGGGAGGATTCGAACCCGCGACCTTGACTTCCAAACGCCATGACCTTATCCGTTTTGCCTTCGCTGGGCTGACATAGTGCACTATTTTGAGATGGATTTTAATAATATTGTAATTGATTGATTACTTAACCGTTGAAGCTAAAAACGCTTAAGGTTGAACTTCAAACAGAACCCTAAAATTGATGTAGCTCTCATATAGCTCACCTCATTTGACAGCTTGTCGCACGCCCGAATGAGACGTGCCTTATCCAAGCATCAGGTACTATTTATTAAAGAAGGACCATTAAATGAATTTATTTAACGTCACTTTTCAGCTGATGTGTGCATTCTAAACCGATAATAAAGTTCCGCCTTCAAAACAAAGGATGACCTTCCAAATCAACTTGCCAATTTCTCAAGTCATTTTGAACATATCCGAAATGTGCTCTATAAACACATAGACACTGCCGTGTTTTTTTTTCGTGATTTCCGACAATCTTGATCAATTTCTTCACCGTGAAACCTGATTGTGAACACTGGACTGATCAGTCACCTGTCGCTGATCGTGTACTCCTAATGCCAGTGGTCTCCTAATCATTGTTTTGTTCTTTTCGCATATTACATACAGACGTAGATGACCATTACTAATGATTTTTTGGTACGCCTAACTTTGTATTTCATGCATCAATTAAAATCGCTGATGCTGTAAACCCAGTGGAATCCTATCGCGGTTACCATTACTGATACGACAACAGCGGAATGGTTCATGGATTCGGTGCTAGCGGTGGTTTTAAGAGTTTCATTAATACTACTGGACAGGGAACAGAAAACTGTACGACTAAAACAAACTTCAAAATCTTTACTAATGTTACCGACAGCAGTTTTTTTGGAAATATACTAGGTCACAATGTTTGATTGCTTATTTTAACTGGGTTTGTCAAAATTCAAAACAGATAGCATTTGGACAAGGTAAATGACACTCGGAATGTAAATTTGTGTATGGTGGACAGTTTTTCTATTTGCTTTTTATTGCTGTTTGGCAAATTGCGTTGCTTTTAGTATTCGATCTTCACTCCTCACGAATAGATGTAGAAAGAGAGACAATTCTGTTTTGGGAAACGACAGGACCTGGTCACTAAGCGTCTGTCACTTCACCCAAAACACAGTCGTACGATTAGACCTCAAACATACGATTGCTGATTTGTTCTACCATTTTGGCAGGAAGCACGTTTCTCATTTTCGCGATCCTCCTCTAGGGACGATGCGCTATCCGATTTCGGCCGGCTCAGTGGCTAATTTGGGTAGGAGCTGTAAAATTCCGTGGTTTGTGATTGCGCAGTTTATGTACACCATTGATTTCACGACACAGATCTCTGATTATTTTGCTGAGGCGGCTTTCACATTTTGAAACCACCTTCAAACTATTCCACTAACGAAGCATTCCGATGCAATTTACGGGGATGTTCGCCAACACTGGAGTGGTCACCTGTGTGATTGTCCCAACCCATCTCCTAGGCTGCATTTCCCCAGTCCGAATTAACTTTTGGAGTATAACGATGAGATGTCCTAACCGGATTTTCTCGTCCCATTATCGTAACCAGATAGGTTAATAACTGTGAATTAAACCGAGTAAACACGCATCACCAAAAGTAAGATTATTAAGGAGTATTTCTAAAATATCAAAAGCGTCAGCAACCATAGTTTTTGATGAATGCAAAAGCTTTCAGTCTCATCACTGATTTGTGAAAAAAAAACGCTGCTCATTTAAAGCCTCCGTGGGTTCTTCTCCGTAGTATATTTGGCATACGGCTGGATGAAAAAATTTCCCCGGAAGCACACAACCGAGTTTCCTTCAAGTATACATCATAACTGAAAACCGTCACGTATTGATCAGAGTACGGCTGCCCAGGATAGAATTCTCCAGTTCCCTGTTCGTTAAAGTTGCGATGCCAGTGTGATATTTTTAAAAACTGACAAGTGACCAAGTGCACAGTTCACTGGAGAGAGAGAGAGAGAGAGGGAACTTTAGTCTAATTACCAGCCAGGCATGACTGGTATTCAGAAATCAACCGAATCCTAGAAGTTAGGACTTGCGGGAAAAGAAATCTAGTTATGCAGAAGTCGTTTTCACCACATTCATCAACGTTTCCCAACTTGAATGCTAAGTTAAGAAAGACTTTTTTGAATGAATAATACACTACCATAGTTCAATATTAAATGTAGAAAAAGAGAACTTTGCAGTAAGAAATCACAAGTTAGAAGTGAGAAAGTTTAAGTTTAGCATGAAAACCAAATGTTCGGGTTAAATCTCGCTCGCCTTTGGTTTATCTCGTTAGTCAACTGATCATACTAATCACACCAGCCCACGATTGGTCACCTTTCTCCTCAAGCGCATTATGAAAAGAACTGGGACAGACCTCATGCGTCTGCTAGAGCGCATGGTGCACCACTTGGGTACTGGTGATAGTAAATCCTTTCGAAAGGAGTGTGCAAGCGTGAAGACATAAAAATCAATCGAAACTAACCTATGACTTAGATATACTGGACATTTCACAATTGAAAATTGATGTCTATTATTTTGTCATCTGAATTTCAAACTAGTGGAAAGCCAGTCCGATATAATACCACACTACTTCCTGTTTTTTTGAAGATGATTACGTACCGAGATTGGACCGGTCATGTGATATCTGAAGAAGAGCGGGATATATATGTCGCCGAGATGGAGAACAAACAATCCAACGAAGGTCATTTACTTCGGGTTGTGCTGGAACAAGTCATTCGTATACCACCAGTCACTCCAACGAGCCTGGAAGGGTGTGCATACATCCATGTTTCCTATCGAATTGGAGTGATTCATCTCAAACTGAAGAGGTTGACACATATCTGGACACCAAACGAGTGGCAAGTGCTAGGAGATAAACGCCCGAAACTCGTAAACCGCGTAATCGAGCGGTTGTATGTGATCAATCCTTCTACCCCATCGCTTCGCTGGACGCGAGCACCAATTGCATTGGCATATAATAAACTTAAAACAAAACATATACAAAAACAGGATGTGTACAGAGAACTGCAGCTTTCTATCCCGTTAATCATAGGAACCGCACACTCCTCGACCACCAGCGCTGGATCATCGTGTGTTTCCCACTGTACAGGTAAGTGAGTAATCTTGAATAGGTTCTAATCAATAGAAAATCCATGATGTTTTCATTTATTCAGTACAGACTATGATGTGCTTGCAGTCGGTGTTCAGTGAATTTGAACAAGTACGTAGGTGAGCTCCCAAAAGAGAGATAAAATGCAAATTATGGCATTCCGCACCGTTTGGTTTTGTTTTGGGAAACCGCTGCTCACATATTTGGCCAAATCCGCATTTGGTTTTATCTACAAACAGAGTTAGTAGGCATTATACTGGTTGTTGTCAGTAGCATGTTCCGCATCGGAATGGATCAAAAATTATCCCCGGAAGCACACTACCGGTTTTACGATTATTTTCCCTTGTCCTGTATACGTACTTGGTACTCGTCAGCCCAACCACCACGACATTGGTGCACTCTTTCGGTGGGTCACCAAAAGAATCGCTTTGAACCATGGCTGAACGATAATTTCACTTAGGAATCATATGGTGATTCGTCAGAAGTTCTTTGTCTTTTAGGTAAAGCTAACGGATAAGAAGAAAACAGGAGGTTTGAAATTTCGGGTTGCTCTTTTTAACGATTAGTTCACTAAACAACTGAGCATTATTTGTTTCCACCGGTGTTTGTTCTTCCTGTTAGTCCCAAAACTTGGTCAGTAGACTTAGAACAATCCAAGAAAGCTTAAAAAGAAGAAACAATTCCAAATCTGGTTCTTCTCTCTTGAGCAGGTAAATTCAATACTTCACTGTCCACTATGACTCCTGATCTCGGTCGCTGATGATAACAAGTAATAAGCTTTAATTGATTTCCATATACTAGTCTGATTCCTGTAAGCAGATGCCAAACAAACTGCCTAAATCGTCCTAGGGAAACACACCGTACCATCAGATTCGCAAAATATTTCGTATCCGGTTGGAAAAGCCGCATATTCGGTCCAGAATTACAATCTGTAACTTCTTCGAGCATGGTTTTGTAAACCAGATTAGCAATTATTAGTCAAGCTACTGGTACCACGGACAAATTTATGTTGCTAAGTAAGAATCCAACTGATTTGTCAGTCACACTGCAACAGGCGTGCGGGAACGAATAGCAGCCGGGGCAATATAACGACCAATCAGCACGAACTCGGTCAACCAGTATCGTTTGCAGACAGCTGAGGAGATGCAATTCCCGCTGCGTAATGTTCTATTGGAGGGAAATTCTATATTCGCACTAGAATCTCATGTGAATCGTTAGGAGCATGAACGAGTGATAAGGCCATTTAAGAATCACATGGTAATTCGTCGGAGGATTTTCGTCTGTCAGACAAGGCTAACCTTCAGAATTGGGACATAAATCCCGAAAGTGTTTTTTTCTTTTTAATAGTATGCTGCGCTCCTAAGGATTCAAACGAGATTATAGTGAAAACTAACTGACGAAAAATACTACTGAAAAGAAATTCCATATCACTCAGTAAAAATTCCGAGGAGGTTGAATAAAAGCTTTAATTTTGATCACTTTCCACTGGCATTTCCATTCCATTGACATTCCTTAAATCGGTGCATTGAATGTTCCTGACTCTCCAGTGATGAACAAATCCATCAACTTTCCTATGGTTATGCTACTTCAAGTGCATTACACTGTTCACTTATTTAAGGTTTCATAGTCTGAAGGTATCTGAAACGCAACGATCACAGTCGAAAAACATGTTCTGTGAACGGCGAATGCTAGAAAAGCGTATGTCTGTTTAATTTCTTCTGACATCTAACAATGCGGCGATTTTGCCGTATTCGTGATCCCACTCCTGGATGTGATCGGTTGATCACCTGATGTCATGCTATTCCATTTTCTTGGTGATCAGGAAGCGACGCGAAGACTGAATTGTCAAAATCATATGATCTCCCTAAAAGTTTAAGTTTGTTAGGACATTCTTATTGTTTAACTTTTTTCACTTATGCAATATTATCCCTAGGCTTGCTCAACGAGTTCAGATACATTTCCTTGGCCATGTATTACTTCTGGGGCCAGAAATGGCCGCATCTCACGAATAAATGGTTTGTTACCTGTGGTTACCTTAATCGTCCCCATCGAAATGAAATGGAACGCAGACAATGATGTATCATGAGAAAATCAGCGGAGTGGAAAAATGCATACCTTTCATTCTCGCCCTTGTCACAACAACAGGACTAATGCGGTCATTTAGTATGACTACGACGGGTAACGGTATTTTTGTCCCAGACTTTTTCTTGTGGCGAATTTTAAGCCCTTAATAGCCACCATTTTCCCATCATTATGTGATTTCCTTCCAAATATTCCCGTGTGTTTTAAACTGGGGTTAGATCAGAATGACTGAAGAGACAACGTTCTTAAAGTGAGTCTGGATCGTGCCCGGTGAAGATTGTCCTCTTGAAAGATCACTGGTTTCACTTAATGTTTCTCACTAGTATTTTGCCAGCCGTTTCCGCGTCTAATGCCTGTCCTACGTGTTAGTACGTTAACTTCCGTTTCCCCCAAATTCTTTCCGTGGTTCGTCAAACAAGATAATGGATATTCATACGCCCAACTCCCCAGTAAGCTGTTGGGTGTTCTTTCCCTAGAAGTGACTAGTTTTAAACCGTTTTGATTTTTTTTTATCACCATGACTTCACATTGCCCCTCATTCGAAATTTACACGAATGAACATGTGGCAAGCAGAATATCAGAGATCGAATCTGGGCCCAACATGCTCCACCGACGATGTGCTACTGTGGCAGTCGCCAGTCGGATAACATCAGGTGAGCCTATCAGACTGAAAGACTGACTGATCCACATGCGACATTGAGACCAACCTGGTCAAATCACGTGCAGGCGTGACCTCTGGGTCCGAGACTACGCAGCGAAACGAACGGGAAGTAAAGTGCTGCATATAGCAAACACTTGGCTGCTATACCGTGCGTTATTTTTCATTCCTCTCACGGGATGCGTAAATCAACGCGAAAGCCAAAAGATGACGTGGCAGCGCGGAATGATAAAATGCACGGCAAACTTACGTAAAGTATGTTGGGACCCGAAAGTCTTTTCGACCAGCGGGTTGGAAACCTTGAAGAATATGGTAGCAAACTGTGAACACTGAAGCTCGCGTAGTCAATTTCTGTCAAATGGGAATTATTGAATATGTGCGTTTGGACAAGTAGACTACATTCGTGTGTTATCATATTCAACGTTTTTCCCCAGTCCTGTAGATTCACTCCCAATTCATCTGGTAACTTCATTCTTTCTAAAGCAGTTTAAAACTCCTCGATAAACGCAGCGATCAGTGGGGCTCGCCTTGCCTTTTGATGTAGAAAAAATGATGATTCGGGTAATACTGATGATGATCATGACCGTGATCATGATTATTACGGTACTAAAATGCCTTACAGATTGCGTTCATTTGGCTCCGTGTAACTGTTTTTTGCCACGTGAAGAGTTGATTCGACGACAGCAGCTCAGAGCTCGTCACTATTTATTCAATATATCATAAAGGAACCAAAACCGATCACAATTTTAATGCCAAATCCGATGAATTTTCCAGGGTGACGTTGTCGGTAAAGGAAGCACTGCTGGGAGAAGAACAGAAAAAGGCTAGGTGGCCTCCAAAGACGCACCGTACACCGCGGTACTTTGAAAGCCAACATACAAGCTGTGAAATACTGTGACAAGACAAGAAAAGTTTCCAAATTCAAAGATCTCATGCCCACACTAGAACAAAATAACCATATTTGTGAGACCAGCCACAAGGGCCGTCTTTGCTCAACAGTTTGGAATCTATGAAAGCTCAGAATAGCGAGATATTAGCTACCAAAGCCGCAATATGACCACTCGCGTGCACATCATACCATAACTGAAAGTCACGCTATCGACTATGACAAACGTAAACATTGCAAATTGGTTTACAGGCATTGCGGAATTCCTGTAAGTAGAACCTGTGCAAAACAGCGTGGGTTCTACACGTATCAGCGGAAACGACTAAAACAAGACTGCACAAACGGGGAGGAGATGGAGCCGTCGTTTCTCACGAATAGACGCATCGAAAACCACAAAAAATTGTTGACCGAGGTCAGCATCTCTGTCACTTGTTCTTTATTCGATGTAAAGGTGAACAAAACTGATAAACTTAAGCTATCGACCACGCAAAAACATTCACACTCGCATACTCAAGTACACCATACCGGTTAACTTGAAACTACTTCCCGGGAT
Source organism: Fasciolopsis buskii (assembly GCA_008360955.1). NCBI lineage: Eukaryota > Metazoa > Platyhelminthes > Trematoda > Plagiorchiida > Fasciolidae > Fasciolopsis > Fasciolopsis buskii. The sequence goes on along the minus strand of LUCM01009769.1, from coordinate 188,010 downwards.
CGTTTGCTTTGGTCAGATGCTCCCGCTAAACCTCCTAGTAAAGAGCAATTTGAAAGGAAAAGAATTCAGTCGAATGGATTCCCCCACCCACCGTTTGGCTGGTCTGATGTGCAACCGAAATCCGGCCTCCAGGCGGAGACATTTCAATGTCTTTCACATCCATCTAAGTGAACAAAACTGGTGACCTTGGAAAATGTGACACTTTGTAAAACAACCTAGGTAGTAATGAACTACAAACTTTAGATAGATGGTAGTTTGTAACTGTTTTCTTTAATTTTTTAGTGAAAAGCAGTCAACGTTTTCCCCACATTTGTCACTTCATTTATCATACATTGAGCCCTGTCGGCAAAGTACTCGAAGTGGACCACCGGGGATGTTTTTCTCCGTCCATCGGTCGCAAATAAACACATCTTTCCAATAGTCAGACACGATCTCTTATACCCTAAATAGGTGACTGTTTCGTCCCGTTATCTGAATGATGTGTGTAACATTACTGGTCAGTCTTTGATTTTCCGGATTCTGTGATTTAATGGTTCGATTTGAAATTAGTATGCAAAATAAACGATAAACATTTCTATGACATTCATAAAGGACAGTTGATAGATAGCAAGAAGGCAATGTTGCGGGACTAGATAGGTCAGTCCTTGGCCGACCTGGTCAAACGCGTCGGGTTCGTTGAAAAGATTTTTGCGTTGTCTGAACTGCTTTTCGGGAGCTTTTAATTTCGGTAACTAAAAACAGCTGCAACCAGTCATTTGGCCAATTGCTTTATCACGAAGCCCATCCACATAAATTGCACTGCTTTCAAACCTAATAGTCTGAGTATGTGGACAAAAATTATTTCCGAAATCCGATAACGTATTGCCCTAATTAAAATGCGTTCACTTTGGATTCTATGCAATTTCTCTAATTTTCTCCGTCGTGTTCCCTTCTGAAAATTTTCCGAATCAATAAATCTGCGGAACTTCATTCAAAAATCGAGTGGTCAACTTGGGCCCGGTTTTCTTTATGCAATGGCCCGATAGTTGTGCAAACGACAGTCTCCCACCGGTTTGCGACTGCTACTCCGATGAAATTTCTAGTCTACGAGGAGATCGGAGTGCCAGCTGTGGACGTTTGGAAAAATCTATCTATCTCAAGTCTGGAAGAAGGAGAACAGATTCAGATGAGTGCTATTCAGTTAGGAACCGTCGGGTTACCATCGATGTCAATTCGGATCTGAAATCGAGTTACCCAGATGAATTCCGATCAACAGTCCTTGATCACTTGCAATCCGCAGCCAGAGTTGGTGCTGACCCTAACGGCAATGTCCGCCGGTCATCTGAACCATCCCCTACTCATTTTGTACCCGGTGATCGGAAGAGGCATAGTGTTCCAACAAGGTCCATTCACCAGTCGAACCAATATAGAATTGCAAAAAATGAAGGCGTAATCCGAAATTCTATCGAAATCTGATTTCTCACACTGGAACCTCATATTAAACAGGTCCCTAGTGCGTGCATTTCTCTTGTCGTTTCAGTGGAAACATTTAGCCTTGATAATTTGCATGTTATTTATTCGGAAACATAATTCGGAATGTTTTATGGAAATTTTGCTGAACAGTGTTAAGCTTGAAGTTGTGTTTTAATTCGGAATCGCTCGTCCAGATCTTTACGCTGACTTTGCTTTTCCCAATACACGATTTGTCAATGCAAAGAACGACTTTCCTGATCTGAGTATGCGCGACACAGTTTAAAATAGCCGGGCGTTTTCTTGAGAATGCTGTCAGAGTCCGAGCGAGGTTATGAATCCACATACAAAGACTTTCATTCCCAACTTATAATTGATTTTCTTCACAAACTGCTAAGAAAGAACGGTATATATATATATATATATATATATATATATATATCGAACTATGTCTTAGGATGTGCTACTGTATTTATAAAGGTCATAGACGCGACTAAATCCGTCCACAATGACAAACAAAATCTAAACGTCTAAAGCAACCGCGTGGCTCAAACATATCGGAATTTCGATAACGACCCTAGTGCTTTAGCTTAATAATTGACTTAGGAGTGCGGTACAATTCCACGCAGGGATATTCTGGCACGATTTCTGGTGGTGCGTCATCTTTAATCACAGTTGTCTTGCCGACCTCGAAGCTGCTGTCGCGTAAACGGCGCACCGGCCTAGCGACCACAATACAACCAATGTGGACTTTGAGGAACCTACCCACGAGGCACATCTATCAAAGTTTAAATCACAACAAATGGCTTCATATTTCACTACGAGTGTTCCCTGATTGGATAAAGGACATCTGCCTACAGGTTATTATCATTATACCAATGATGTCAGTCAGTGGTACTGTAAAATCAAACACTGATTGCCACTTTCGAACAACTGACAACGGTATCAACGGCAATATCCTCTTACGACGGAAACATGCGGTACGGAAAGCGTACGTGTGTGTTATACCGGAAACAAAATAAATCGGTCTCGATCGGTAAGAATCATTTCAAACAGTTTTTCGGACGGGGATTCGGGGATTGGTTTCTTCCGTCGGGCTTCTCTTCGGAGGTTCGACGGGTTGGTGCGACTTTCGAATAGAAACGGAGAGTACCTAATTGGTTGAGACCTAACAACGTCCTGGTTACCATTTCAATTTCGCTACAATATGGGCACATATATATTCTCATGCCTACCTGTATTGTTGTTCACAGAAACATACGATGTGCGTGTTTCAAATATTATAGCGCCCCAGCAAAAACATTAATGTTGCTGTCACAATATAGGACAGCATTGAGGATCATTGATCCATCAGGAGTGACATACCCCGAACCATGCCCCTGGGGCACGTAACAGCAAGTATCAGGTCTACAAAACAATGACACTGAAAATAATTTATTTACAAGAATGTGTTAAACAGGATTAAAACAGATAAATGGTTGACTTTCGCCAGACAGCACCTGGAAACAGGGGCGTTTATGAGTGCAGCATGCATATGGAATTCGACGTCAAACCATGATTAAGGAAGTAACTGACAATATTAAAGTATTGGAAACGAGTGTATACGTATTATGAGTCGTTATAATCAGTCATAAAATGTACAGGTCCTCTCAGGCATCAGTTGTAAGTTGTTATATTGTTTGGAGGCAAAATAGAAAGAAATGTATCCCATTCAGTACACAACACGATTTTGCTCTACTGAGTTACCGGGGCTTAGTTGTTACGAAGAGGAATGTCTCATCGCTCTTGCAGACCCAAGGTTTTTATTTCCCCTGGTCAATCGCACAACAGATCGTCCGGTTTCCCAGGCCCATCGTTGAACGACTTCAATTATTTTGAGTACGATTATTGCGCAAAGCCTGAGAAGCTGTCCAGTATCTCTTGCTGCTGGACGTCGCTGATTAGATGAAAGGCGCAGTGAATAACATACACAAATTCTTGGAGCTTCACTTACTAAACAAAAAACAAGTGAAAATTTCTGTACAAATCATGTGACTGCATTAAACCAATTTTTTCCATGTACATATCACAGGAGAAAAATCTTGTATTGATTCATAACGAGATACCATCTTTTTATACCACGCATAGTCCAATTAAATGATATGCATTGTGCCTCCCAGTTTGCTCCATTTCGTTGTACGTACGTCGGACCGTGGCAGACGGATTTGACACTGCCCCATAGAATCGTTTTACAAGTCGCTGATCTCGTACTTTCTCAGTAATCGACCGCCGACCATTCACCAGAACGAAGTTTACAGGAAATTCAGTCTTTAGGATTGTTCTTCCCATAAACATTTACCGATGAAGAACAAACGGTGATTGTTACTACTCTCAATTTAGTAACATCGAAAGCAAATGAGAAATCTGTTATAAAGCCTTGGTGGGTTTAAAAGAGTTTTCTCATGTACATCAGCCAGCACGCCGTGCAGGCGAACTTTCCTGAACTGACCGTTAGTGCTCAGGCACATTCGCAGACTCGGTACAGTTCTCAGTTCATCGGTGATTTCATCCAATGAAGCTTAAAAATCCAGCGGCTTATTCTCCCCACAGTACAATCCCTATGGTAAAATGGCTAACTGCGGCATAATTGTACGAGCTAAAATGGGCTATACTGGTTGATGTGATCCTCTCAGTGGTGTGCGACCGTCTGCGGGCAATTGCTGTTACACTTCTGCAAAGACGATTGTTTGCGAACTCTCGAAGCATTTGCATGCCCTCCACAAGTCCGACGTGTGCCTGCTTCTCACCCAAAATCTTTGGTATTGCTGTTTATTAAGGGATCCCCAATAACATCCCGGGGTATGCGGGCATATTATTTTCCAGCTAAGAAATGGTGAGTCATTCCAGTATAAAACGTTCTCGGACAACTAACTGCCTCGCATATGTTCATGCGCTCAATGTTTGGGTTAGAGAATTGTCTAGGTGTTCTTGGCTGACAAGTCTTGCACTGCCTGTCGTTGCAATTTTGTGCAGACCTTCATGGAATTTCGTACTACCATCCTTTGTCTTTCGGACTCGTCAAAATCTCGGCCGCGGGAGGCATTTAAAAACCAGCCTAAATGGTGTGTTTCAGTTTAATGAAAAACTACTTAACAAATTTAGAAAGCAATTACCAATACCACCAGTACTGTTAGAGCTACTCGGCGAAGGAATTGACCCCAAAATGTTCGCCTTTTCAATTCCCTCAGTCTTCTGCATGGAGATAATGAATTCCATTCTTGGCAAAAATCCAGAATTTCTAATAATTTTCGAAGTTACCCCTGTGCAAGCCTAATGTTGCTGATAAAAGCCAGCAATATAATCGTCATGTATCAATAAAAAACAAAAGTAAACGGATGCCTATGCTGCTAACACCTCAAAAGCAGCTAGGTAGAGGAACATCACTGGTTATTACTATCACGAGACCACCTGCCTGCAGAGCTCAGAAAGGTTGACTCACTGAAAACAACCACAGGTAGTCGATGATTAAAAATATTTAATGCCAGTTAGAACAACATCCTATAAGGCGAGCGGAAACGAAAGACACGTGCCCACCAGTTCTGGTTGAACGCTAGGTGGGGTCGACCAGTGAATCACTTGCGCTGTTGTGGGATTTCTCCGGCGACAGTGTGTTGGTGGATGTTTTCAACCGATCCTCTTTGGGCTGGGTCGCTGAGGGCTTTGATTTTATGTGTGTTGTCACGAATCGGCCAGTGATCAAAATATCTGATCGCCTATTGGGATTTTGTCCGGGAGCCTGTGGATCTTTCGTGGACTCAACGATGCTCGAGTATATGATCTGCAAGACGGAAGGTCTTAACGCGGATCTCGCATTACGTTTGCTTGCCCTTCACCGTTGTCACCATTTGTGTGTCATCGTTACTCGGCACTGTGTGATTGCAATACTGACAACCCTGGCACTTGACCGGTACAAGGACAAGACAATCGGAGGTGGTAGAAAGTTGAGTATATTTTGACAGGAGCGTGTGAGTGGGGTGTGTGAGCAACTCACAAGTGGCGACCGCGCTGGGCGGTCAGCACGCCGTTTAAAACAAGCTATCCGGAGGAATAAATCTATGTTCCGCTATACATCGTTGATCTAGGGTGTACAAAAAGACCATGATTTATGATTACAGGTACTGATGGGCAAGTGACGGGTCCAAATAATAGCGATTCAGGACCTATGATTTTTAACCCGTTTAGGTGGAGGCCCGATATTAGTGGTAGCGCTGACCACCTGGAGAGTGGACTACTTGGCCAGAAAGGAGCACGGCATTCCCGCGGATCGCTGATGACGTTGGCATTGCGAATACTTAGCAATGCAAGAGGCAGTTTATCCATCCACCGGAGATTGCTTTGCGATGTGGCAAAAGGTCCAAGCTTCCTGCCAGTGGCTTACTGGCGGCAAGCCGTGGCACAAAAATTCTGCCTTCCGATCAGTCGGAGAAAGTCTTCCAATTACGCGGACTCGAACTGGACCCTACGGTGTGTGGTGTTTGATGTGCAGTACCCAGACAGAGATAACCAACGTTCCACAAATCCAAGAATGGCAGTTTTACTGGAATTTTCAAGTCCATGCTGAGAGCACTTTCCTAGTACATTACGGGATGCCTGTGGTAAAGGTTTGTGGTCTATTGGGAGATCGAACCTACGTCTGTCTAGGACATGTTAAAAGTGGTGGACTGCAATGTGAGTGGGTAGATTCCCAAAGGTTACCTTGATGGGAGGCTTTGAGAGGCTTCCGGTCAAAGTCAGTGACAAACATGAATGAAAATCAGCAGGGACGTGTACATGTTTTTGCCGTTGCGCCTTGGCTCGTGCAGGCTGAAACTGCGCTTTTAGATGTGCCGGCTACAGCGCGGTATTTCCAGGAGAATTTGGGATAGATGTAATTACACTTGATACATTTCTTGAAACTTAAAACTTTTTCATAATAAATGGCTTATGCCGATATTTAATAAGATGATCGGGTTTCACATGCACTCCTCCTAGGGATCATATCTAGCCAATTCCAAATAATGATAGTGAGGAGACCTGGCATTATAGTAACTTTCTCCACAAACCGAATGAGTGGGTGACTGTCACAAATATGAGCTCGTTTTAATCACCGGACAACCAGTATATGAGAAACATTTTGGTTTGGTCGAAAATTTGAGACTCAGTATTTTGTTCGCTGATAATTCACCGAAAGCACCTGCTTTCTTTTTCACATCAAACTTTGCGAATCCCCTCGAACATTAGATCAGGCCTGCAGTCCGAGCACAGCGATACAGTCTTTTGGAAATGATAGTGTCATATGTCTCAGTGGCAGTTTAGGGGATGATGGATGCACGATAAACACAAGATGAAGAGTTGAAGCAACTTTCTTTACTACTTTTGAGGAGAAGGCCAGATCAGAGAAAAACGCTTATGACCAGCAAGATGGATATTATTACATTTGAAAAGTACCAAATAACTGGGGACCACATCCAGCTGAGGGGACTTTTGAATTACGTTTGCTCAGTTTCCCGTATTTTCGCCACTACGCTATGATACGGCAATGAACAGTTAATAATAACCAGGTGTGCCTATAATATTCCAAATAGTCGTCGAAAATGGACTCACGGTAAAAGAGAGACGCGTTAGCATGCTTAAAAGAATAATAAGCTAGCCACAACCCTGTTGGTTGCTAAATTTGGCCGTGCGCTAGATACCCATCCTTAGAATTAACTTTAGGTCGGGAAGACAGGAAGAGTGACTCACAAACCAGGCTGCATCTGGAAGAAGATGCGGACGACCTGCCTATCTGATGCGCGGTGATCAAAGCGACTGAGCTGTCCGCCACCCCAGCCACTGTGATTAGAGCCACTGCAACTGATGAGCGGGTGGGAGAGGACGGACATATCTTAGATAGAAGGAATTATACAAAAGATTTTTAGAAACTAATGAAAGGCAAGTGGAACCTCAGTGTTCGATGTTTGGGACGGGTACTTGCCGGCGGGGTTGACAGGACTTGAATAAAGAAGAAAGCTAGTTCCAGTCTGGCAATTGCTATGGGCTCAAGATAAGGACAGGGACAACGGTGTATTCAGAAGAAATAAAAATAACAAGGGTTTGCTGTAAAACGGAAAGTTTCTAAGGGGAAGCTGGTTGGTGTTGACTCTTCTCGAAATATGAGTGCATCCACACATGTGGAATGTTTTAAAAGGAGAAAATGAAGACGATCTCTGCTCTTACTAGTCTGCAAATCCTCTATCTAACTTATCTCCCAGCCGCTGTCATCGGCTTACACTAACTTTGGTGAGTAAGACCAAACCCAACAGATGAATACTTAGTCTATTTATCGAAATCAAATTACTTATAAAGATCTCCAAGGATCAACACTTACTGATGGATTCTTCTACCGACACATTTTTCCGAGTTCCCTCGTTGACCTCACCATGGAACGCTTTTTACGTCATTGACCAACTCACCTGATGCGACGTCATCGCATATTTGCCGCCGATGTTCTATTAGGGTAACCTTCATCCTGGGAAGATAGTATTCAGGTTTGGATGAGAGGACCTTATACAGGATCAAGCCAGAAGTTCAACCAGCGCTAAAAACGTGAGAATAACTAAAGGATGTTTGTTTTCCTTATAGGTTTCTCCGGTGCAAACCTTCGTATGCTGTCCTGGTGCCCGGAGATCACCACTTCTACTAGCGGAGGCCTGAAACCCAAGGATAGCATAATGGCATTTTCTCGAATGCTTGACTGCATGGTCAAATGCTGCATGGGTATTAGATGTTTCAAGGTATAAAGTGATCCACACGTGAAAACAACTTGCGGAGCATGTCCAGATTATACATGGTTTTCAAGGGGCAAACATAAATGGCGTTAACCAAGGCACACGGTGTTTATACGCACCAATGATGCATATAGCAGGCGTAAAATTATATTGAAGAACGGTAGAAAATATCGATACAAGAGAGGATTATTCGCATTTAAAGAGTTCGTAAGATGTACTTGAAAGATAAGTAGTGACGGAGAAGGTCAGGAAAATCGTGAGGATGAAAATTTTAAGAGTGGACGAAAACAGCCGGAGGGAAAAAACAAGTGAACAGCCGACGTTCATTATTAAAATGAGGATGACAAAGGACTCAGTCATTTTACATAATTCCTGCGGCCCAGTGAATTATCAGAAGCCGTTCAGAAGTGCGAAGAAAACAATAAAAATGATAAAGATTTGCGACAAAACATTGATTGAGGATATGACAAAGGGAAAGTCACAAGCAGCAAGAAGGAAAGAGACGAATAGTATGACATTCCAACAATAATAATATGCGCATTTCTCGATTTGCAAAAGCCACTTGCAAGCCAAAATCGAATTCCCACAAGAATAGCATAGAGGAGACACGAAAAACGTCTAACAAACGCAAAATGAGGATGTATGTATGTGCTTCCTCGGAAGACCGATCAGAAATTCCAGCGTAGTACATGAAGCACGAGTATTTCAGTCAAAATTCAAACATTGTTTGAGCAGATTACGAAAGCTTTTCTGAGACTACTTGACAATGGTGGATTGTGAGTCATTTCGCAATTAAGTGGATCAGATGTGCGCTTCGCAGACGTATAATTCAGCTCCAAAGCAAGAGAGGTTGTCGGGAAATGCAATAATCTTCAAACGTCAGTATTCTTATGTAATGAATAGAAAAGTTAAGCTGAAAAGACAAAGAGCAGTGGTTTGTGATTCTAGGATGAAAATCAGTCAAAATCAGACGGGCAATCATGTGAGCTGTGAATAGGAATGGCATTTAATGATAATAAAAAGCCAATATAGTGCCGAAGATAAAGGCAAAGGTAAGTAGTAGAGACTAAGAAAGGCTATTTCAAGGATGAAATATTATCAAGAACTTTTCTCGGATAGACCATGGAACTCACGGGAATGGTAACTGGCCCCACGTGCGACTGGCGGCCTGCTGGGTTTACAGATGTGGTGGACGAGAATACCAATTGCGTTTGGAGTGAAGACCACTCGAGAATGCACTTGCTTGTATGTCCGCCAGGCTTTCCTTTTTGATGCCGATGCCTTTGGTCTTGGCTGGCAAAAAGAGTCCGGAATTTAACAGATGCCCACGCCGTCCAATTTGCATTGGTAACCTCGCTTTTGGCCAGTCGCAGTGGTGCATCGGAATGGAGGTATCCATTGCCATCAGCGGTACGTTCTGGGTTGATCTGCATCAAATGGACCGACACTGGAACGCCAGACCTAGCTAGCAGCGTCCAAGCTGGGATGAATGGCTGGCCCATAGACTCACGTGGGAGCTTCCGATGGCAGGGTCTCTGTTGCAACTGCACTTTCCCAGAACCAGTGGATGGGATCTATGGTTATTAGTGGGCCGGGAGAAGTACCAGAAAGCGGACGGGAGAAATTTTTCCGGCTGGTGTTGCGTTGGGCGTACAGAATAAAAAGTGCCCGCATTTATGAGGACGCCTCAACAGTTAAACAATATGTAGGGGAAATAAAAGTAGGATTCCAACGAGCATTTCGAGGTACAGGCGTTTAATCATAAATGGACGAGGGAATGGAGTCTATCAGAGACGAGAATGCACGCCTCAATCCTTCTGGCTGCTTACTGCGTATGAGTTTTATTGCTCAGTTGCTCCTGGATTGCACATCTCTTATTAGTAAAGTGGTTCCCAGTCAACCACTAACGTCTTCGCAGGCATAAGTATCAGTAAACTGATAAAGGGGCTAACATGCAGGTTACAAAATGAATCATTATTTGCCATTTTTGTGGATTGTTGATTTAAGGCCTCTGACGGCGAGGGATCGATTATGAGCTATAACCGATTGTATTACAACGGAATACCGCTAAAGAGGCAAACTAAACTGATTCGCAAACAGCAGACAGAGCCCGATGGCACAAAAGGAGATGTTGGGGGAAATCATAGATTGGAGATGGAAGCATAAATGTACTAGGATCAGTGTTCGGCAGATAATTTGCGAAGAAGGAAACGTGAGTAAATGTATTAAACGTCAGTATAGTTGCCAGGTGTGTGTTGGGATCGCAGAAGCAAGCTGAAAAGCGGAGGAAATTTTTAGCTCAGTGTAAATGGACAGTCCGTTGCACCACTACTACAGATCATCTTGCAGTGAAGCCAAATGTATATCTTCCGATTCAAGGCGGTCTGGCGATCATGGCTGAGCTGATGACATGAATATCGATTGTTGAAGGTGGTCCATGCCTTCACAGCCCTAGTTGGAATTTATTGCTAGGGTTGAAATGATACCTAAAAAACATGTGTATTTCTGACAGAGAAATGGTTGATCCCACGTGGGCGATTCCCATAGGCCCTCTGCTTGCTTAAATTCTTTGCGTGATATATTTTGAGGCAGCTGCTGCGGGTCGTTGCTTTTCTCCACGGTCGGGATGCCGCAGTTACTGAGAGTTTCACTTGTAATGGATAAAGGAAAGCAAATGGGTTAATCATAAACACGGAGAATGACAGCTCTTGCCGTAAAGCACAGACCAGTTCGCATGACTAGGTTATCTACAGCACCGTAACTTATCGTTCCTTTAACGATTTCCACTTGAAAACTGGTAGCGCGGATTGAGTGCCTAAGCGAATCGGTTAGACGGTGATATGGGATGTTATTCTTTTAAAAAATAGGTTGGATACTTAGTAACTAGATGGTTGACCGCATTCGAGTGGGTGTAAATCGAAATGAGTAGATAGGAAGATTAAAAGAAGCCCCGGAGAAGTGATCCTTTGATGAAGAGACTATGAATATAAAAACTGGTCCCAGTAATTCCTGACACGAAGTCTCGCTTCTTTTCGAGTGAATAAATGGTTGGTAAGCGCTTAAGTAAAGAGTCCAGGGATAAGATCAGAATAAAGGAAAATGATTCGTGGTAATGCGCTCCATAATATCCGGTATGCTTCTGTTATCACCGACCGCAATATTTTGCTGCTGTCTACTGCGGTCAAGGTTCTGAAGCGCATTTCGCAGTAATTACTGGGGTCCCATAACAAATTCGCATGCCGAAATTTCTGAGAGATAGGTATCCTATGTATACGTTGAGGTTGGTAGGGACAGTATCGTTTGGACCCCGTTTTTGAATCTGGTGATAGGCCGTGATAGGAGATGAAACTTTTGGGTAGCGAATTCCACAAGGAAGAATATCAAACAATAAAATAATTTATTCCGACACCTGTTTATTTCATTTAACGCAGCACTGCAGCCTAGGTATTCCAAATGGAGCAAAATGTTTCTCTGATGAACTAACGGGTTGAAATGCTGCTGCCACCGCGGTAATATCACTGAATTCTAGGTTTGCTGTCGCTCACCAAATTCACAGATTTTCAAGGTGGGATAATATTCAGAGTTCCTTCGAAAAAAGGTTCGATAAGATGCCTGTTAACCGCTCCGCAAATGTACGCAGAACGTTTTCACTCGGCAGCCTGTCTTATTATCTAATGGTAAGAAAATAAAAAAGCATTACTCCGGAATGTGCTTGACTTGCATTTTGAAGAGCTCAAATTCACAGGAGCTCCAACTGAGGGTTTTATGAAGCATTGCAAGTAATTTACTGGTTCCCACAATTTGAGAAGATGCTTGTTCGGAAAGGTCAAAGCCACTGGAGTAGTTTAAACCGAAATCTCAAAGGTTAGTGCCAGTTTTGATGGATTTACTTGAAATTTCAGGCCTCCCTCTGAATAAAGCGCACTTTGAGCAGGGGACAGATTTTCCCGGCTGAAAAATTCAGCATCCATTCATCCGCGTACTTTTGTGTCTGGAGTCTCAGGCCGAAAGTTATACACGGTTTTGACGTCATGGGCAAATAGGAAGGGAAGGCCATCTCTAATAACTTTTAGGGAATCATTTATATACGAAGGAAACATCAGTGGGATGGAGCACATAGCAGCTGGCCTGTATCCTTTGGCGAGGAAGGATGAAAGATACGGCATTGACCCTGACGTCATAGGGTCGCAGACCCCATGGTATTTGAGATAAACTGTCGGAGGCTTTTACCGTATGCAAAAAGACTAACGTGGCCGATTTTTCAGCCTTGACGGCCGCTGTGATTGCATTTGGGGCAGCCAGATAAAGCGATATTTCTTTTTGGAGAAACGATGTTGGCCCGTGTTCACAGGTTTGTTCTTTGTAAGATACGTCATGGGCTGCTTTTTCCTCAAGTTTTCCATTATTCTGGTTATAAATTGTTTGTGTTTGATCGGTCAGTAACTGACTGGGTCAAGACGTGTGTCCTTCTTCTTTATGGAGATTAAGATAGATGTTATCAATTGGGGGGAAGAACCGCACTGGGTGGAGAGTTTGAATGTGTTGGCTAATGGTGTTGGGGTATCACCCTTGGTAGCTTGAAAATGACTGTAGGTAGCGATCATGGTCCATGATATTAAATAGCTTATAGGTTTTAGGAAAGAAGCTACCACTTCTGGTATGAACAAGACCGTTAAAAATGTTTCCTGGGTCAGGTGTGATGAGAACGAAGTAAGAAATTAACAATCAGTCACTATAGGTGGGTCCAAAAATCTGCTAAATGCTTCAGCGAATTGCCGAGGTTTGTTGTTATAACTGTTATTATGGGTGAAGCATTTGGTAGGAGTGGCCGAGCTCACATTAATTTTTCGTTTCTGAGTTCATTATTTTTTCCAGAGCTGCTTGTGTGGTCCAAACGTGGCTCTTCCGTTTTACTACAGCAGTCCACATTTGTTTCTATTTTTTGAAAAGCAGTTGATTCGTAGAGAATAGAAAACTCCCTGATTTTAAGAAGCCCTTAACATTTTTGGCGAATTTACAAACAAATCGGTCATGGCTTCCAGGCGTAGTGCGATCACGGTATTCGAACAAAGTTTATCATTTTCCCTTCGAACCTCCATCGATTGGAGAAATAAAACCCAGCAACAGCCGCGGAGCAAAGTCTTCAGGCTATCGTACATTTCTCTAAATACTGCCCACAACTTTGGAAAAGTTGTGGGAAAGTTCAGCAGTAAAGAACCTTATTCCATCTACCTGTACTGGGTCCGCGGACTTCCGATGGGCATGTTGTAAAAAAAATAGACCAAAAATATTTCGGTTCCCCGCAGGACTGGTTACGCGCGGCATTAATCGTGAATGCTGACTTTAAGCAGTAAGAGAAGCAAGCATTTAGGAGCACCATGGTTGTAGATGCAAAGTACTTCAAAAATGAAATCCTCCGCGAGGAATTTGAATCAAACGTATTGACTGAGATAACAACACATTAACGAAGAAAATCCTCCGAAATAGACTGCTGAGGATAAATTCACGGGATCACTCTCATACAAATCAATCTGATGCTTGGTCTTGTGCATGCCTTTGTATGCCTGTAACATTGCGGGTTTCCACTCACGGAGCGATTTTGCCGCTCATCATTTGGGCCCCGCGTGGACTACGTTGGTATTTTTGTACAGTGAAGTCGGCTCCAATTTTGAGACTTTGTGATTGCAAGTTTGAGGTTCGTTTGTTCAATTATATTGATTAGCTCTATAATTCGGCAGTGCAGAACTTGCAAATTAATAATTTTCTGGTTTTGGAACTCGCAAGGGCTGCGCATTATTTAAACGAATTTTACAAATGACGCTGTATGGCGGTTGGCATATTGCATGCACACTACGGGTCCGAATGTTGTTAAACAATCAGGAAGCATTTTTGCTTAATTGAACTAAGGATAAAGAAAACAAATAGCAAAGACACATGAAACATGAAACAGGTTGAGAAAAAAAGAAAGACCGAAAAAAATGAGAAATGATATTTGGGGGCATTGTCTGCATGGTCTAACGAGTAATATGCAGAAGGACCCTCGGGGCAAAACATCACATAGGGTTTGGTACGCTTGATGTTTATTAGGATGTGACTGCAGCTGAAAGAAATTCTGTATTCAAAACAAAGAAATTGTACGAAACTTTGTTGCAATCAGGTTCGACTATGCAGCATTTTATCTGGGATTATAACTGGAGGATTTTGAGGTAAAAGTTTATCCGCTGGACAATAACGACGGAGACAGTGTTTGAGACAGAAACTTATCGCAGAGCTGGAAAGCTATATTACCGGCTAAGAAGTAGGTATGGATCTACGCCTAAAGAAGAAGGGTGCAGGGGTAGGTACATTGTCCTAATATCTCATATCCCATTGAATTTTCCTCGTGCTTTTTCCATTCTAAGATGCGGAAAGAGGATCCTTGGAAGATAGTAGGAGGGGCCGATACATGGGTGTGCGCGTGCATAAAGGGTGTGAGGGTTGGTTATCCACCAAGACAGTAATTGGCGAGGATGATCGAGAACCGGACACCCGCGTAGAGAGACGCAATTAAAGAGTTGCACCAGAAGATCGATGCAGCCAGGCAGCCTGTTCAATTCGAGCCGGCCAACGTGGTGTATCTAACCGCGCCTCCCATCTGAGGGATTGGGGTGAAAGTATCTTTTTTCAGCTTTTACTTTCTTTGTTAATAAATCAACGATATGCACCAATTTTCAGGAGGGTGGCCGAGGCCAGTAGAAGGCTGGCAAGTGCAGAGGTCGATTGGCGGTGGGAGTATTCGAACCCGCGAACTTCACGTCCATACGTCGAGACTTTTTCCTTTTGGCCACCGCCGGCCGTAGAGTAGATGAAACCAAAAGGATTAGAATAACATGAGAGGGATAGATAATAATAATTATCATTATAATGTATAGTTCTCGATTTGCGAGAGGCTTACGCCAGGCAAGATCAGATTGTTACAAGGATGATGCACAGGAAATTCAAATAATAGAAAGCGAAAGGGATAAGGAGTGGCAGCAACCTTGAATTATTACAAAGGCTGTCTAGAAAGTGAAATGAGTTACTACAAAGCAACGGGGAATGTGCAAGCATTTTCAGGAGCGTTATTTTTGCGGCCTTAAAAATGAAATACAGACACGGCGCTTCATGCAGTTTTGGATACAAATTATTTTGGGTGAAGTGGCATTAAAACCCCCCACATCGCCGGCTGCTGATTGGTTCTTGATCATCCGCTTCCCTGGACGAAGGTGGTGAAAAAAGACGGACAGCTTAGTGACATTTCCAGCGAAAATGTATAATGAAGACCGACACGCAAATAATTAGTGGTATATAACCCTAGTGAAACCGCTCGCAGTCTGCTTTGTACAATGCCCTACTGAAGTCCAAACGACAATAAGTCAACGTGCACTGATGAAGACAATACGGGCCGTTAAGTGCATTGCGGAAAAGAGTAGCTTAAAATCATCAGCCTGAGGATGGGGCTCATTAAAGTGGGTGAGAGGTGAGATGAACTAATAACATAGAGATTGAAACATCTTTCATACGCGGTAACTAAGGAGAGACAGATATTACTCGATTTTATGGCTTTTCAGATCTTAAGAAATTTATTTCTACCGAACTTATTCAGAGGCTCAGAGAAACTAATATGGATTAGTGACCTAATCTATCGATTTTATTGGGGTGAGCAGACGAAGAAAGGACACTCCCGGAAAGAATAAGAACGAATAATGACGTCTCAACCAAAAAACTGTTTTAAAGCCGAGACAGCTCAATGTAATCCCCAACGCCAAACTTCCATGAGCCGAAAAGCCCTCACAACTGCACCTTAGTGTTGGAACTGCCTGGCTGTGGCTAACATGCTCAAAACATTTGCATTCAGTCTCCAAGACGACACCTACACAAAAAATTTTTTCAAATGCAGTCACAGCGCCCTACCCCAGAACATACACACCAGTCGACTCTTCCACACACGGGGCTACCATTATATCAATAACTGTCCAGATTATGGACTCCAAAAGAAAAAGAAACAAAAAGATCATTCCTTGTTGCGCACAGGCTCACATCGGTTGGCGTGCCTCATCCGGGCCTCCCGGGTCAAGGTAGTCACAGTGGCGCTCTTAGTTACCATGCTGTTTCACGAAACCCAGCAGTTAGGAGCGACTTTTATGACTTTTCACTAGGCGTGACGCGATGACGTCCACATGTTTCTTCTTATGTCTAAACCCAGTTTCGTTGTTGATGCAGACTATCCAGGTTTAGTCTGTTCTTATTTCATCAAGGATTCTGAACTGCGGCAGTCGCTATCTCTACTCAGTGCTCGTTATGTGGAAAGAAGCGTGCAATCTTCTTGCCACTCTGCAGTACCCTGTAGCTGCAACTCTTTACTAACCAGAGACCTGGTTCAGTGTTAACATTCCAAATGATGCAGTTGCCGTCCGCCGAAGTCAACCACTTGGAAAAAGATACGTTCCCCATGGTGGTGGAGGCGCCTTACATATCCGCGAGTCATCACCAGGCTTAATGTGCCAAGACCTGCAACTAAATCGCATCTAAGATGCCGTACGGCCTGCAGCTTATATTGGTAGCAAATATCTTCTGGTTGTGTTCTTCCATCGCCAAATAGGCCCATGTCAGAACAATTTCTAGTCCATTTTAAAGTTCGTTTGAGCAATGCGCAGCCCTTGCGAGTTCCAAAACCAGAAAATTATTAATTTGCAAGTTCTGCACTGCCGAATTATAGAGCTAATCAATATAATTGAACAAACGAACCTCAAACTTGCAATCACAAAGTCTCAAAATTGGAGCCGACTTCACTGTACAAAAATACCAACGTAGTCCACGCGGGGCCCAAATGATGAGCGGCAAAATCGCTCCGTGAGTGGAAACCCGCAATGTTACAGGCATACAAAGGCATGCACAAGACCAAGCATCAGATTGATTTGTATGAGAGTGATCCCGTGAATTTATCCTCAGCAGTGTTTTTTGAACTATTTTTTTCGTCCATGCGTTTTACTCTCATGCAAAATGCTTTGAGTCAAGCTAATCTAAGTTCAGAAGATGCGGCATGGATTCGCCCCTATCTCCATATTCCCTTCTCCCAGTTCACCGCGATTTCGTTATTTCTTGTGGTCTCGTTTTCCTAAAAGTTTGTGCATTGAATTTGTTTCCCCTTTCGTTGATTTCTTATCAACTGTTTGATGATTGTTAGTGTCACCTGAAAGAACGTCCTCAGAATGCGAGCATAGGAGATCAAGTTGTAGCATGGGCGTGTATTTGAGGTTTGGAGATGGTCATTTTATGCCGATGTTTTAAAACAAATATGTCATGTTACTGGCCAACGGTAGAGGTGTTGTAACCGCGAAGTCGAATGAAAGAATTTGTCTCAGCTTACCTTTTATTTCAAATGAAACGGAGCTTATTGGCTTGTTCTGGATCATCGCATTCAAAGAAGAGCTCCGGTCTCTAGTTGTTGGAGAATAAGTCGCTTCTACGGGTTCGTCATATAAAAACCTTTAATTGTCGTTTCTTCCGGGCAATGTTGTAGTGTGCTCATTGTTTACCTGGCGGGACACGGCAAGTTAAGACGTGCTGTGTATGCGTGAAAGTGGGGTCGCTACTTGGCCCGTTCTTGACCGTTAAAACTCACTTATCGTGCGCTTTCGGAGGTTGCCCCATCATCCGCCCTTTCCAAGACTTTTAAGAAACCTTTGCGTTGCACATGGCGATTCATTGCTCACTTTACAGTGTTAGCGTTAACCTTTCTTGTAAGTACATCGGAGCCGACACACACCTGTTTCAGGGCACCGGGCGCCGTGAGCCGATAAAGACTTGTGCGCCGGTGACCATAAATATATCTCCCGGACTAACGGCCCTTCTTTATAAATCCAATGTTGTCGGGCTTGCAGAACCTTGTCCAAAAGACCACGGCCAAATGCTGGGCTTGCTTCCACCCGTGAGAATATATCCCGCGAAATTTTACGGTCCTCTAAATGTTTAAACCGCTATCAGCCTACACGTTGGGTGGCACGCTCCGACCGTTCGTGAATTGGCGCAGCACCTGTAAGAGCGAATCCTTGCTCATAGAGTGTACAACTTCGAGTTTTATGACTCGAGATTTCAGGCATTTCATTATGCATCCACACCCTTTTCCCGT
This sequence comes from Fasciolopsis buskii, assembly GCA_008360955.1. Lineage (NCBI taxonomy): Eukaryota > Metazoa > Platyhelminthes > Trematoda > Plagiorchiida > Fasciolidae > Fasciolopsis > Fasciolopsis buskii. Next base: position 169,626 of record LUCM01009769.1, on the reverse strand, counting down.
CGGTTTCCTGCCGCTTACTCATAGGGAGCCATAACAGTCAACCTCTGAGTTGCCGAGCGACCGCCAGCCAGTTGTCCCTGCATTTCGCAAGCGGAGACATCAGATGTCCTACCAGTGCGGACTCGCATCTCCTACATTGGAAACACCCTTTGATCGCCCGCTTTGTCGCCGCTCTTACACTTGAGATACCAAACCGTTTTCGTATGTTACTGAACAGTTAGTTTCCCCAGCATGTCCCAATACTGAATGTGTATGTTTCGTGAGCATATTGACGACATGCTGTCGAAGGATGCTATTCGCCAAAGCTGAGATGGGGGATAGAACGTCCACTAAATATCAGTAACAAACCAATGATGAGTTTGGGATTTAACCTATTGAGCTTTCAATTATCGGTAATGAATTTCTCGTTTCACTGACCCATAGAAGCACACTGAAGTCCTCCGATGGGAGAATTCCAATGAGGTTGCATTCCGCGGTCCATAGTTCTTCTGGAGACGGCTTCTTTCAAGTGCTTGCATAATTCAACCAGTTTTCTCATTTACGATTGTGAACATACATAATCGCACAATTTTGGGATACATTGTGGGGCATTCTTGGTTGCATGATCAAATGGTACAAGGGTATTGCGAGTCACATCGAACAAGCAAGTAAACATTTGAACACGAAATGAGAAGAAATAGCAAAACTGGCGTACTAAGAGAAACGCGGTGTTTATACCCACCAATGATGTGCGTCGCGAACGCAGAGTTCCATTGGAAGATCGCGTCGGGTGTGCGGGCGTCTACAGTATTCGGATTTAACGGGTCTATAAAATGGACATGAATGTTAAACTGTCATGAAGAAAGCCTCCAAAGACCTTGATTGTAGGGTAAAACTTGTGAAAAACGGACGAAAACGGCTGACGGGGAGGGTATTGATAGCCAATAGAAACCCTGCATTAGACGGATATGAAAAAGAACGTCGGTCATTTTATCATGGATCCTGCAGCCAAGAAAGTAGTTAGAAGCCACTTAAAAACGCGAAGGGACGAAGAACACTGATGAAGAGTTTTGGCCAACCATTATTTGAAGGAATGAAGAATGAAAACGTCGTCGGCATTGATGGAAGTGAGGCTTGATATGATATGCGTTGAATAGTATATCTGACAATGGTAAACCAGTGTAAGACAGAAACAGGTTTCTTTGCTCCTTTATTTGCGTTTGAAGGTTTAACCGAAGGCAATTACTGGTATAGTGACAGCCGCGATTACTGAGGGGAAAATTGGGGGTGATGTTCGCGATAGGCGATTGCAGTGGCATCTGGAACAGGGATCTAAGTGTGGGTGCCTTCGTAGCAGTTGGATGTCAACGAGGCGGGAATGTTAGACACGGGCGGGCAGTTCCAGCAGTAAATCTGTGCAATCGGGAGGACTTGTCTGCTCAAAGAGTCACAGACTTTGTGAATCATCTTATGTGGCCTCGACTTCTGGGAAGCCGTGTAACAGGGTCATCAGGTTACGTTGGTGAATTATGCGAATTAGAAGCAATGTCCATTTCATCGCAGCCGTAGAGCAAGTCGTATTTTCCCGTCCTAGGAAAGTTGATCTGAGCCTTAGGTAAGCTTGCTTTCGCGGTGTGTTGAGACGTGCGAGGATGGGGCCAGAAGCTGGTTCGTAGACTCTTGGCAAGATACGAGTGCAAACGCATACAACCGGAACGGAAAAAGGGAAAATTGGCAGTCTGGGGGTGTTGCAGCTGAGGGTTAAGGTGAGTGCAAATATAAGAACGAGACTGATGAATGTTATGTAGAGTGAGGCATCAGTTGATGCCGAACTTCTCGCTTGGAATTGTCTAATTGTCAAATTCAAGCATAAGAAAAAGTTTCGATTGGGACATTAAATACTAGTTTGGGATTAAGTGAGAATGCGATGTGAGTATATATCTTTTTATATACCTTGCTACATACGCACTAAACGAGATAGGAAGTTAGGCGAAAAACTGCACTGGCTTGTTGCATTGACGGAGTTTTCCCCCTATACCTACAGTGATTTGGACTTATGGAAACTACTGCTAAAGCTAATACTAAAAGTTGACCAAATCTTTTTGAGTGGGTTGAGATAAGATTTGGATCGTTGCATTTACTAAATACCCTGGGCCCGATTCATAAGCTCTTCCTATTGGAGTGTAAGGATCGTGCACGTTTAGCAAGTTTTGTACGGTTATTGCCTTCCTAATTTTGTTTTTAAAAGTGACGGAGGCAGGAAATTTCATCCTTATATGTAGGGATAATTTGTTCCACAAGGAGGAATATATGATGATGAAGTTTTTCCCAGGCGCTTTCCTGGACTTGGGAACTGACACGATGAACTAAGCTCAACGCAAATCATAGAAAAAGTTATTTAGTCCTGGTTTCTAAAAGTTTTATGCACCAGCCCAAGTAATCTCCCAGCTTTCGCAACTTGCATCAGGGCGTGTTCTGAGAAGTTGAATGTCCTGGAACAATGCAAACCCAGGTCTCTGGCAGTGTGAGGGGAAGGAATGACTTCTTGGTTAACTTCAAAGATTCCTGCGGGAATGTGGCATTTGTATGCGAGTATGCTGCTTTTGTGGGCCGAGAATTTCATCGACCAAGCCGCGCACCCTGAATCAAGCGATAGTAGACCACATTTTACGTTGTCTATGATGCTGTTGAGGTCACGAGGGGGAAATGTGTATACAATTTTTACATCGTCTGCAAACAGAAAAGGAATACCATGCCTAATGATGCGAAAAATGTCGTTGATGTACAGCGGAAACAGTAGTGTACCTAGTACGCTTCCTTGAATAACCCCACTAGTTATCGGACGAGGCTTGGATAGGGTTCCATTTACATTCACTACCTGCAATCTGAAGGCCAAATAAGAGGAGAACCAAGCAAGAAGGATGGATTTACCGTAGCTCTTGACTTTCATGAGAAGCTTGCCATGGGATACGCGATCAAAAGTCTTCGTCATATCTAAGAAAATCACAATCACAGACTCTCCGTTGTTGGCAGTCTTCGTCACTATGTTTAAGAACTTGATCATGCACGTAGAACATGATTTACTTTGAAGGAATCATGTTGGCCGGCATCAATGGGGTCATGATCTAATGAGTAAGCTGTTAACGTACACTTTATTTTTCTTTCCATAATACGAGAGACAAGTGGGGTGTGACTGATGGGTCTGTAATTAGATGGCTCCTGCTTTGAACCGTTTTTGTGAATTGGGACGATGACAGAAGTTTCCCATTGGTGGGGGAAAGTGCCACAACTTAGGGAAAGATTAGATAGATTGGATAAAAGTATACGAATGCCTACACCCCAAATTTGAAGAGGGCTGGGGGAAGATCGTCCGGTCCAATGTAGAAAGACGGTCTCACTTTTGACAGCAGTGGTTTAATATCACTTGGACGGAAAGAGAATCTTGGAGGAGAAGCAAAGGAAACTGGGGGAATGTCCGGTGTAATTGTGTTGTCATCAGCTGTCATAGAGGCGGTGAAATAATCACTGGAAACCTCAGAATCTTTTAAAGAGTAAGTTGCGCATGTGCCCCTGAAAATGACAGACGTGATTTGCCTACCAGGTAGGGAGTTGTTAGTTCTCAGTAGTTTGGCCAGTGCTGCAGCCTTGTTGGAAGAGTGTACCGCTTGAAGTTCCTTCTTCTTCTGAAGAGAATCGAGAAGTATCTTAACCTCCTTAGAGAGACGGCCTTTTTTCGATATTAGAGCAAATTCTTCTGTTATTGTGTGCCTTGTTTGGATTAAGGAGTACTTTTTTGAGGCGGTCCAGAGCGCTCAACCTTTGGGGGATTGTGCCACCGTGGGTTGGAGTGATTAGATTAAGGCACACACTTAAAGTTGCGTAAAATTCGTTGGTGGCCAGCTGGGGATCCACCGATAGAAAGAGTGTCCCAGTTTTGGCTACGAATTATGGAGGAAGGATGGCCCCTTGAGGCTCTACGGTATAACTTAGCGGGAGCTGAGGAGAAGATAACGGGCGTCGAAACTGAGAACTTGCAAACGATTTGGGAATGGTCACTTCCGAGTAATTTGTTATTTATGGATGTGCGCACCTCTGTTAGGCCATTTGTGAGAATAAGATCTAGACTACTGTCGGCCCTTGTGGATTATGCGACATGCTGTGTCCACCCACCCAGTCGTACACTGGAAACAAACGCAGAAAGGTATTTTGGAAAGGAGAAGGATTACCAACAAATCCCTGGGGCGTTGAAGTCGCCCGCTACTGGCTTGGGGCCTGGGAGGTTGGCGGCCGCGTTTAGCGCGTCAGTTAGTGGTAAGAACTATGACTGATGCGCACTAATGGGACGACAGATGCAACTGATCAGTAAGTCCTGATGCTCGATAGCCACAGTCAGTCAGATAGAATCTTTCAGGTTATTAAAGGTAGGATGATTGTACAATGGGGCTGAAAGGGTCTCTTTTGTAGGTGAGACAGCCTCCCCCATGCTTATTTACCCTGTCTTTCCTAAATGCACTTTGGCCAATCAAAGCAATGTCTCCGTCGGGGTTATTGTTGGTCAGCCATGTCTCAGTGATGAGAATGAAATCACATCTACGTGTATATACCAACAGACGCAGCGTGTGCACCTTATTTACTATCGAGCGAGAATTTATTATTAACAATGAAAATGGCTCGGTTCTTTTAGCATCTAAATATGAATTATTGCACTGAAAAACATCATGGTCGTAAGGCTTCATTTGTGCTGGTTTAAGTGGGACGTATGCAAGGGAGGTAGTGTAGGTGGGTAGGTCGGGGACAAAATAGGGGCTGACATAAACGGGATAGGGATGTGAGGCAAGGGGCTTGGTTTGGAGTGAGGTAGATTCCAGTATGCGGGTTATGCCAGTGGGTCTTGCACATAGCACACAAGGCTGCCAGGTTGGAAGTAGCTTGCATTCCATCGCACGTTGGTTGGTACCGATGGAGATGGTTTTGGGTTAGATGTAGCTTGACGGGGTGGTGCCTAACTATATCCATGTAAGGCGGTGGGTTGATAAGAGTTTGGCCAAATGGTTGTCCAGGTACAGGAAACTGGGCAGCTGTTGCAGGGTGCGCGGTTGATAACCGATTAACCTAGGGTAATATGTCAGCCTTCTACATCTTGATATCTCAGGTGTACTAGAGTAGGTCGGCTTATTCATTATCGAAGTTTCACTCCCTGGGCCAGCTCAAATTAGTGGTTTATTGAGTGGTGCGCTTTGTGGCCTCTTGGTAGCCGTTTGCGCCAGTGGCATCCATTTTGACGATAACCATCGGGTATGTTGGGTGAGTTTAGCGTAAGGACTGAAAGCGGCACAGTGACCAGTTTTAGGGTTTTCGGACTGTTTAGGCAGGTTAGACGCCCCTACCCTACCGGCGGCATTGTTTGCAGAGTTCTTTCGGGGATTTGAAGAAGGGACTTTGGACGGTTGCTGTGCTGATTTGCATCCTGACGTGGATGGCCCAAAGCCAATTTTTGCGTGGTGGTTGAAGATGGGGTGCGCATGGTGACTTGCTAAATCTACCTCATAATTCAGAGAGAGCTTGGGGCTTTGAGAACCCTAATCTAGGTTTTGTGGTTTTGGGGGGTGGGACAGGCAGACTTAATGGTCTCCGCTCTAGAAGAAGGGAACGATGCTCCGTTTTAGAAACCAAGTACTTCTCGCTGGAGTGGCGTTTTTCCTCCGTAATCCTGGTAGATTTGTACAGGCTAGTAACGGCAGTGGTGTCTTTCTTGCGGATAAACTTACGGACGACTTGCCCGTCCTGGAATGGTATTAGCAGCGGGCAGGATTTGTTCAATCTTTTTGCGTAATATCACATTATGGTTAGCGTGATGCGACATGTTACACGCATTCAGTATAGTTTTTGACCATCTTTAGCGGTTGGCGGTCTGGGTCGTTAAGCATTATGGCAATTTTGGTGTTTTCGCTGCGCCTAAGTGATTCAGACGATACTGAATCAATGAATCGACTAGCCCCAGCAAGGTCTTGTAAGGAGGGACTTGACGACGGCTCGATGTGATGGAAGAGTGGAGCCAGTTTGGTGATCACCGCCTATGCAGAGGTCAGCTGGGCAACAGCGCTGATCAACCGTTTCTCCAAGTCTTCGAATCTCTTACTTATTTCATAAAACACGTCAAGTAGTTTTACCGAGCAGCGTCCTAATTAATAATAATAATAATGGGTATATTTCTCGAAATTCGAGAGTTATGCGCAGAGCAAGATCAAATTTACACAAGATGGCGCAGTGGAAATCGTAAAACAAAAATCTAGTCGTAAAGATACAGTTTCTATGCTCTCATGAACATAACCTACAACAAGATGGGATAATCACGAGTTTTCGGGCTTCAAATCAGAGCCAGATAATCAATCGCCGAAACTTTATGAGGATGACCATTGAAATATGTTGCTACCACAAGGTTAATTCGCCTGGGAAGATGGAAGGGAATCAGTGACACTGGATGCCCGGGAAGCTGCGGCCAACGCTAGTGGAATTCGCCAATCCACGGCATAGGGTCAGATTCTTGGCATCAGCATAGTGGCGGATGATACTGCCATAAGTATGGTCGAGGCTGATGACGCGAAGGAGGGCTCGATATGGTTCAATGCTGCGCGGATGCAAGTCCACAAACTGAGAATCTAAAAGTTCGGTGAAGGAGGGAAGCTGAATACCACTCCGTGCAGCGGAGCTGGAGGTTAACGAAGATGGCGGGCCCATCGTGGGCCACTAAGTCTAGACTCAGAAACCGTGACTGCCATAAGCCGGAAAAGCCAAACTAAGGAGACTGGGAGCGCATGAGTGAGGCTGGATGTCTCGGCTATCATGTGAAAAAGGACAATAGCCTCAAGAGTAATTCAGGAGCATGCAACACCCCACCCGTTCAGCGGCCGAATGGACGGACGGCGGGAGTTATAACGGTGGCCTACACAAATGTTGCCATTGTGGGTGGTAAGTGGCCGGTACTACGTTTCAGGACTCTGGTTGTACATGTGGTGGCTGTCACTGAGACCTAGTTGCACCGGGGGGATGTTAACAATAATTTAATTCGGACAAGCATCCTTAACCCTTGATTTGGTGCTAACGAGAACACCAAACGATATAGGGAGCCTTGAGTCGGAAGATCCAATATGTAGGAGTGACCATATCGTAATCCGTATGCGACTGAACTTGCAGGGGCTGGTAGCCCCGATGAATATGGCAGGAACATCTCAGGAATTTATAAAAATTAGCTGCTGAACTTGGGCCTTCAGACTCGGTTGATAACGGAATGAGGTGGTGACTACATGGATCGTCAGTGGGAGACAATTAAGAGCAACCTGCTGGCAATAACGGACTTGGTTGCACTCTTCCACAGAATGAAGTGGAGGAGCAGGGTCACGACAGCCAGAAGGCGGAAACACAGGGCTTTCATGAGGTATAAGGACACACAGGGCCAACGGGTTTACCTAGCATACAGAGCGGAGAGGCAGAGAATGTCCAGCATCCAAAGACAGTGCCGAACAGCCTAGGAGGAGCAGATCGCTGGGGCCACTGAAAGGAACCTCAAAGCGTAGTACAATTACGTGCAGTCTAAGCCCCTCTTGCCAAAGGCCGTAGGTGGATTAAAAAACCAACAGTTGGTTAGATTTACCGACGGTCAAGAGAGAGCCGACTGTCTGTTGAAATTTCCCCAGGCAGTATACAGGCTGGATCAAAGAACAAAGAATTGAACACTAGGTTCAGTCACCCTTTCAGTGAAGATGCCGGACGGAACGGTCACGGAGGAAGAGGTGTAGGACATTTTAACAAAAATGGAAGCGTCGAAAGCAGCGGGGCCTGATGGGCTCCACCCACCGATAGTAAAGCCGCTGGCAGAAGTCCTGGTGAAACCATACACGCAGCTCTTTAATGCGTCTCCGAAGGGAGGACGGCTCCACGCGGACTGGTTAACATCGACAGTCATACCGGTGCTTAAAGACGGGGACAGGGACGACTGTAGTGGCTGTAGACAGGTAAACATGACATCCACCACGCTGAAAACTCTTGAAGGGGCCTTTCGTGACAGGACGGTCAATTACCTAGAGGCCAGTAAATAAACGATGATAGTGCAGCACAGATTTTGGCAAAAGCGTCCCCGCCTGACCAACTCCATAAGCTTCCCGGAAGAATCAATAGGTAGAACCAACAGAGGCGAAAGGGTGGAAGTATGCCATCTGGACATTCAGAAGGCTTTTGATTCCGTGGACCACAGGCCTACTGACCAGAAATTGAAGGATTTCGGAGTTGATTTTAAGGTGAATAATTGGATAGCACAAAGTCTGAAGAGCAGATCTTTCAGAGTGAGAGTCGTGGACAGAGGATTTTTATGAGGCTGGGCACCTCAGGGCTTTGTCTAAGGACCACTGCTCCTCCTGGTGTATGTCAGCGACAGAGCTAACGGATTGGAAAATCCGTATCTCATGTTTGCTGACGATATCAAGCTACCAGGGACAGCAAACGGTGAGGCCATCCAGAGGGCTATTGCAGCGGAACCTGGATTTGTTCCCCCAGATAACTTGTTTCACCGAATGTTGACCACCAAGCGCGGTCGCCACTTGTGCGTTGTTCACGCACGTTCTGCTCGCACACACCCGTGCAAATATACCCAACTTCCTACCGCTTCCGATTGTCTTTTCCTTGTACCGGTCAAGTGTCGGGGTTGCCAGTATTGCGATCGTACGGAGCCGAATATGAGTAACGCACGAGTGGTCACAACGGTTAGGGCATGCAAACGTAATACGGGATTCACGTTAGAACAATCCGTTCTACAATCTGGATAAAGTTTACTAGTGTTCGGTGATCTGGGGTCTTTCGTTGAACTTCAACAAATGTCATGGAAGGAGAAGCAAATTCACCTCGTCACGTGGGTCCACCTGGGTATCAAATCGCGATGGAACAGACTCAGCAAGCAAGGGACCTTATGATAGTCGTGAGTGCGGACTTCAGACCTAGTCTGCAATATCAGAAGCCAGCCAGGAATGCATGGTGTGCCTTAAGAGGACCGTAGGATTTAGGAGGCCCAATGTTCTTCGGCCCATGTTAAAGGCATTTTTCCGACCGCACTTGGAATACAGTTTTCCGGCATGAAAGACACATTTGGTAAGAGATAATGAAGCGGTGGAACAGGTTCAGCATGCTTATACACAGTGGTTTGGTCATTTATGGCACATGGGATATGAGCAGAGTCCGAGGGCGCTCGGCTTGTACTTCCTGGAAAGACGCAAAGAAAGAGGCAACTTTTAACAGGCCTTCAAGATCATTAAGGGTTTGGCCGAAATGCGGCATTACCGCGGAGCCCTATTCCAGATGAGGGGAACGATACACTAGGAAGAAACGAAAAAACGATTATGCGAGAACACGTATCCACTGGGTTGAGAAGCAAATCGTTTGTCATATAAGTGGTAAATGATTGGCATAACCGGAGGAAGTATTCAAGGTGGGGTCAGTGCGCGGATTCAAAAGGAGGCTAGACAATGCATGGCTAGCTGTGTTTGGAGGGGACAGTGTGTGAATTGTGAGATTGAAGAAATGGTCGAAAGGAATGCAACTAAGTATTGTTTCCTCCCTTGTAGGAAATAACGCGGGTTTCCGCCCCCCTGTTGTTTAAGTATCGTCAAATACAAGTAGCTGTCGGCGCAAGAACCCGTACGATCAGGCATCTCGCCGTAGTCTTGTAATCTAGCTGGAACTGGAAGTGGACTGCCTGACCTTGAAGATTGAGTGCAGTTAGGAGCATACCCTTGTGCCCCTCCCTGTTGTTAGTTGCACCCTTCTCGTGGGCGATGGTGCCTCTTGCTGTACTCCTGATCTTCGGCGTGCATTAGTCTTTTTGTTTTTGTTTTCTGATAATCCCTTGCTTAGGGACACGTTTCTGGTGATTCGGATTTCGGCGACTTCCATTGTCCGAACATCGATGTCTCTAAAACATTGCTCGTGTTTGATGGGACTATCGTGTGAGCAGCGACGAGGAGTATCATCGTGTGTTGGATGCAAATATTCTTCCTATGACTGAAATAGTTACGTCGCCTTCAGTGGCTTGTTGCGTTACTTATGCCTTCCTAGGTACTACCTTTTCGTACTCTGCACGTGCTGGGCTAGGCTGGAAGAAGCGATGGCGGTCAGGCTATAAGTTCCCTTAGAGCTATGAGGATTTGGGATTTGGCTTCGGTTGTGCTTCCAGATTTCATGGTTTAGGATCAAATGATGAGAGTTGGTGGTGGTTGGAAACGTTGATGGATATGGCTGAGAACCGGAATCAGTGACGCGAATAGTATGGCCTGTCTGTAGAACGTGTTCCGCTTAAGGACAACCCAAAAATAACCAGAAGATCACGGAATGTATATGGCGAAAGCACGAAAATCAGCTAGTTTATGGTTTAGTAATATTATTTTTTCCCTCTTGTTTGTCCCCTTATGTGAAGTCCCATTTACATGTTGTTGCCTTGTCACCGTGCTGAAGGCTTTCGTTGTATCCACCACTGATCACACTAGTCTATTTGCGTGTAGCCTCGGGATCGTAGTTTCTTCAGGTGTTGGAAACAGTAATATGCCATTAGAAAGTACACCATCTCTCACTTTCGGCAAGCCCTCGGAAGTTTGACCAGCACGCATTCGCTGTTTTGCACACGGAGTTCTAGAGATCTGGGGTGGACTCATTCTTTTTTCACCCCCGCTCCGTCAATTCGTTGCAGCTTCACGGCCCACCCACGATCGATTGTACCAGAGAACCTAAATACTTAGGCGTTTTTGGGCGTCAGAAATCGATTATAATACTGAGCAATTAGAATTACAGTAACTGGCAGAAATAGACGTTGTAAATTGCCTATGGAAGGTGTTGCCACCATTTTGTCTGTCACGATCGCCTTCAGAAAGTGAATTTATAATGCGTCTTTTTGGGACTCAGTCTCAGTATGGAGAGTTTGAAAGAATAACAAAGAAACTGCGAATGGGTGGCTTTCCTTTGCGATATGCATAATTAAGTTTACATGTTTCCTTATGTATTGTGTATCCCGAAATGTTTGGGCATCGATAGCACTAGGTACAAACTTAAAAGAAATGCCAAGGTAGTTGATAATGCCACTAATTCAATTAAGACTATAAATCTTTCCATTGGCTATGAATAAACATGAAGTGCACTGCTGTTTGGGTCCACTCGCCGCTGGAGAGCAATCATATGAATCATGAAAAAACCCACCATTTGACGGCTCTGAGAAATACATGAAACTTACAACCGACTCTGTATACATTCGACTGTATTGCATTTGTAAAATTCACACCCAAAAAGCGGCATTTGACTCGATAGCGGTGTCTCCCACGCGAACTTCGTGGTTCAAGTGAACGTCTTGTTTAAAACCCACCAACAGAGTGGCTGTTTAATTATGATTGTTGCAGTGATAGACCTTGTGCTGCCACGCTTCGGCCAATAAGGTTTTCTATATCCTACCTTGCAGATCCAAACATTTTGCACTCCCGGGGAATGGGCTGTTTTGGTAGGCAACGTTACTCCGGTATTTGAATCCGCGGAGAGCCACTTGATGATCTTTAGGCAAACCGGATCCGCGATTGCAAAGTAAATTCAGCGAGGAGCGTAGGCCCGTTCAAGTCGTTTGTTTCCTAGGAGTATTCATATATTTCAAACCAAATCAGGTAATTGCCCAATATATACTTTTGAGCACAATACGGAGTGGAATTGGGGAGTACTATTTTTTTGTTGAATTTCGGGACTGTTGACCCCAGTAGTAAGACGACCTCCATTTTTTGTTTCAAGCTGACTACCCTATTCACAACCGCCAAATTGGACTCGAAGTTAAGGGATAAATCGCTGGATATAATCTTTTTTAGTTGCAACTGGTGAAACTTCGCCCTGCAATTTCGAAATTTATTTGAATATGAGAGAGCAATGCATTTCCGAATCCTATCTTGAAGAAACGGGTTTCTTTATGACACATGTGGGGCATGATTTTAGTAGAACCAGCATGCCCCAAAGTCCCTAAAGCCTACTGCATGAGGATGCGAAATCCTAAGACTTGGAGTGGTACAGAACCGGGTAAGGTTTTTGTGGGTCATCATCACCGTTCAGCATTGAACAGCAAGGCAAGCCTCACTGATCACTGTCTTTTCTCCAAGGTTACATGTTTCTATGAATATCCAAGGCGAACAAGGAGCGGACCTACACAGGCGGGAAAAGATTAGAATGCTGCTGCAGCCAACACACGAAACACAGTCTAACTGTACAAATGCACATGTTTTCAATCATTCTGACTCGATAGATAATGACAACATGATCGCCACTTCACGGTTCACTGCCATATTTTTTAATGTATCCAGCCAGCTAGTTGACGGGTCTCTCGGACCCCAACCACGAAGATGCGAAACACCTAATCATTCCACGATGCCACATCATATGCGGAAGTCCACATTCCTTCTTTTACTCGGCCAGGGGAATGCAAAATAGGACACGATATGGTAGGCGAGTGTTTGCTACACGCAACACGTGAACCAACAAATGTAGTCTACTAAGTTTCATGCACTGAGTTAAAGTATTCTCAGAACCTATACCTAATACTAGCTTTCTCATCTCAAAATTACTCACCCAATCATTCCATCCAATTCGGGCGATACTACGTAGACACCGGTGGTCGCAAATCCCTAACCGACGAATATCTCCGACACGCATACTCCATGTCTCGCAACCGTAAAACAGAACTGAGCGCAATGCGGCACAATACATACGACTTTTCAACTTCGGTGAAATATCAGGTCGACGCTACAAGTGCTTCAGTCCAGCGTAAACCACTCGAGATTTAGATATACGCTTGTTTATCTCCACTGCCGAGCTAGCATCGTTCGACACGCAGCTACCAAGATAAGTGAAACAGTCCACAATCATTGGTTCCTTTCTATCCAGTGTTAAGTTCGGCACTACTGTCGTCCAGTTTTGTAACAAAACTTTGCATATTGATGGCGCAAAGCACTTTCCAAACCGTGCAACCGACCTCAAAATTGTATCTAGTCCGCGTTGTGCATAGTCCGCGGATTCGAACAGGCACATGACATCATCTGCGTAATGTATATTGCATAGCTTACCTCCATTTCCCAGCTTGACTCCTACATCATGGAAACCTAAAGCATCTTCCACCACCTCCTCGTCCATGACGAAGTTGAACAAGAGTGAAAAAATAGGACGCCGCTAGTCGTTCCGAATGAAAGTGGCAGTTCACCGCATACTCTCCTGCGATCACAGGTATCCAAGTAAAATGCTCGCAACAGGTTCACGAACTTCGCTGGCTTACCCTTCCGATGGAGAGCACTGAATAGTGCTGTCCGATCAAGTGAATCGAACGTGTCTTTCAAGTCCAGAAAGACAACGACCGTAAGGCTATGCGACCTCGACCTGGAAGAAATCCGGTCTGCTGTTCGCCCATGTTACTTCCCAAAACCGGTGTCAAACATCGCAGCATTATTGAAGTTAACATCTTAGTAACTATCGGAATTAAACTAATCCCACGATGATTGCTAGTCACTCGGTGTGGTCCTTTTAAAGACGGGTACAATCAGTGACTCTCCGCGACAAAGGAATACGCCCCTTGTTCCAAATATCACGAGGCAAGAAGGTAACTGATTTCGCCGGAGCTTCTCCATCCACTTTGAAAAGAAATGGGGGAGGTTCGTCGGGACCGGCTGTTTTTCCCTTATTCAGAAGTCGAATATTCGACTCTACTTCCACTTTCGTTTGGGAGGAGTCAAGAGACACCTCGCAAGGATTCGCAGCTGCAGTCGTCTGAACAAATACGTTAGCGTGTGGCTAGCTAAACTGATCCTTGAAGTTCTCTGCCAAACGCTCCAGCCCTTGTCTACCATAGATAAGTTCTCCATTCCTGTTGCACACCAATTCACTCACCGAAGTTCAACGCCCACCAGTGTCGCCTATAGACTTAAGCACTCTTTGGTTGTTACCTGAAGCGGCCGCTACTTCCAACTCTTCAGCTACCCTAACCCACCACTTTTCACGGTCATTCTTAAAGCTTGCCGTCAATTGACGCTGCAGCTGTCAACGCACCTTATTCACCTCCTTCCACTCAAATGCACCGCCCGCTTGATTTGATCCCAGCGCTCTGCTATGTTGCTGAATCAAAAATCGCATTAAAACTAAGCCATGGTTCGATCCCAAGTACGTGGTCCAGTACCATCTACAGAGTGCAATGCGAAATCTGTCGGAAATTCGCACTAGACAGAGGGAAATGATTGTCCACACTATACTGCAGAAGCATTTCCCCGTTATCTGTCCACTTATCCGGCAAGATGTAACGTCCACCTAAACAGCTTTCCGATACAATAAGTTTTCCAACTTGTGCGGTAAAGTCACCTGTTACCACTACAGTAACAGAGCGTTTGCTCTTCCGAACAAGAGTGTCGAGGTTATCGTAAAACTCATCTTTCTCCATGTCAGTGCTGCAGTGTGTTGGAGCGAGTGCCGAGATAACAAATAAACTACGCTTAACACTACTATCCTTTCGGACGCCGACTGATCTCTGCAGTCTCATGGCGAACAAACTAATCTTAACCGATATCCAGTCTAAAACGGCCTCTTCAGCCTTCTCACTTAAGACTGTTCCTACACCGCGTTGACCCACAGCTTGAGCTGCTTTGTCTCCCGAAGTGCGAAAAATATCCTGACGAGGCATTAGGCGCAGTTAGTTGAATTACTTTATTCGAGTCGTGAATTTGTGTTTCACTCACGCAGCAGACATCAATCGAAAGTGAGTCCACTGTCAGAGCCGAACAAGTCTGTTGTCCAGTCTGCGTCATAATGCGCACACTGAAGGAGTCGAGATACACAGGCTGACGAGGCTTGAGAAAATGTGAGCTAATCTACTGGAAATCACCTACTACACCATTTGACAGTGAACCGTTGCGAGTATCGGGCGTGTTATCGCTGGCAACATTATGGGCATACAGAGACGGCAGAGATTTGGTTGGGAACATAAAAGACAGGTTGAATAAAAGATAGGAAACTCTGAGCAGTAGCATACTTATCACTAGTCACCCACCACCCGTTCCATATAATGAGCCGCGTGACGACCGATGCAGTATGAAATCATTTGTAGGCGTGTAAACTATGGGGATTGATAGTTGGGTACTGCTTGGGAGTCCAGCCGCTACACAGAAGAACGATTACGGTTCTAACAATAACCCAACCGCAAGGCGGCGGGGTGTGGCTGAGTGGAGGCCCATCTACTTGGATCAATTATTCTTCCATTCGCTTTTTCGACTGAGCTGCTAACTCTGATCAACCTCTGATCGGGAGGACCAGGAGACTACTTCATCAGGCCTCTACCCATTGACCTTCAAGGCATGGTTGGATCTTCGGTTTGTGGGTCTGATATAGTAAATCTCAAGGGGAGAGAGAAGTGATATTTCTTTTATAACGAAGTGCGTGGGCTTTCCAAACTTAATCACGAAGCTGGCTGTCTTGAGTTTGTCCGAAAGCTCCACACTGGTAGGGCATCATATTTTCATTGTTCGAAACTTCTCAGTCTCGTATTCGAGACCATTTATATCAAGAAATTTACAGCCATACAGCTACTTTTAACAGTCACTGCCAGATTTTCAGTCACGGTGGTCGAATTAAGGTATCTAGGTAAACCTAAGAAATTAGATGATTTGAGTTCAAGATAAAAAGTATGTACTTGGGTAATTCAAGACTGATGGGGATGCATGAAACCAAGGCGGACATCAGCTTTGCATAGTCTTTTGGCCCGAGATGTGATCTGGAAGAATGTAACATTCTTTGCTACGTTGAAAAATCATTTGACTCCGTAGATGGCGTTGATTCGTTGGAAAATTTACGTAACATATACACTGTTAGTGGCCATACTGATTTGGTTGTGTAAGTAGTGGTGATGGGCGATGAGCTTCCTGGACTTCGGTTCACCCTGGGTTTTCTGTTCTTTTGCTTTTTAGGTCGGCCACGTGCTCTCCTCGAAGATTGCAGTTCCGGTGCACAAAACGTATTGCTTGTTTAGTGCGCTTTTTGGTCGCTCCATCCAAATTTTCGAAAACCGTGCATGATATGGAGTTCGATGTGGGGATAAGCAGTCGTGTTTTGCTTTATTCAGTCAGGCCGCAATGGGAGCAATTACTATTTTTGGCTGCCGTATTACGTACAGTCGATCGATCCTCAGAAGCCGTTCGATGTTTTTCGAACGCGATACTCATTGAGAGTGATGCATTTTCTAGGATCCCCCGAGGAAAACTCAAGATTTTAATTTATTTGCTGCTGTCAGTTACCATTTTAGTTAGCAGCATTCCCGTATTAGTTTTATATCGGGGTCTTCCTGGTGCAATAAGACTGCTTGGTACCTCGATATTCTTGTTTTTGCTGGACGAAGAAGCTTTTATCAACAGGTTAAAGGTAATTTAATTTGTGAATTTCATTGCTTTAGTTCGTTATGGAATCCTTGTCCATCATCACGGAATCGAAATCAAGGACGTTTCTTTTTCATCTCGAGGAAGCTCTAAACTCGATGCTTAGGGTTTGCGTACTTGGAGTTGGTTCTACCTCTGGTCATCCGTACTTGGAATCTTTGTGTCTTGTGGCTATGCTCCAACAAGTTCTGTATTCACTAGCCTACTTTTTATTGATTCCTTCCTTTGCGTTTTTGGTAAAATCAGCCTTTGAGCCTTTGGGTGGACGGAAATCAATTCCCAAAGTTCATGCGTTTCGGTAAGTCCATTCAGGTACGATTTTACATAATACATTGATGGCCTCATTACTGGCGGGATTAATTTCCTCGTACAAAAAAGCAACGTCTTCCGTATTCCTGTTGTCTTTTAGGGGCGCCTACATCTTGTAAAGTTACGTGGATGCCTGTGTTCTTGCGTTGAACTTTCATGTCGGCGTAGGTGCTTAGACTGTTTTTTACTTTAGCAAACCCCACCACCGTTGGCTGACTTGCGTTAGTACGAGGAGTTATATCCGGTCTGTTGAAATGTCTCTTTAAATGCTGCTAGGTTTAACAAAATGATTCATATTCACTCAGCGTGATCGTGGGAATGCGAATGACCAAAGTTTAGGCCTTATTTGATATGAAGCCCCAACAGCCGTTCTGGAATAATCAAAACGTGAATATTTATCAAAACGATAAATCTAGGTTCGACAGAGGCTGACCCTTGCATCTGATTTATAGTTCATAACGTCTGATTGCCTCGTCTCAAGTGGCCCTTGTTCAAGAAAGTCTGTTCCTATTGAACGGATTTCATTGGATAGTCCACTCAAACTGAGTTTTTCCTCGCATCATGAGCGGAATTGTAATTACGTTAGGAAGGGAAATTTTCTTTGTAAAAGTTTTCGTTTTCTAGCGTCCCTAGTATGTGTAACAAAATATTACAATCAAACTAAATGCTAGTTTGGTCATTTTATGGTGGCAATGATTCATTTTCACCTAAACGATGTTAAAACATAATTTTCAGGTATGCAAATCGACCTAGTGGCCGTTGGCGTAGTAGTTCCTGCTCCATCAATGAATCCGCCTACCCTGAGCGGCGCCATGTGGATGTGCAGGAACTGTTTCATCATCTAGAAGTGTTGCATGCAGTTTCACCTGCACAGCAACGAATCAGGTATATCACCGTCGCTGGTCTGTTTGTGTTGTTTTTCCACAACCGATATCTGCTGTGGACTCCAAAAACGCCAAGTCAATGCAACCTCGAAATTCCTCACCAAATCAGTACAGACGGCAAATTAATTATTAACACAACACTGAAAACAGGTTACTGGACGAACGCTGCAATTCTGGATCACACGAATTTTAACCTACTGTTTTTTCTTCTGATCGGCATCTTGCTTTACTATCGGGCGAAATTTTACGCTTTCCAACGGACAGAACTTCTAAACTTGGATGTACTACCACCTATGAAGAATTTGTGCAAGTCGCTGAAGAGTGACATCTTATCAAACAATGATTTTTCAAAAACGAGCGACTGGACTTTTAGTCATTTGGTACGTTTATTGATAAAAATTATTGGGCGAATCCTCATTTTTCTTCTTGCTGTTTCTTTTTTATTACCTGTTTTTAGAGGATAGTGTTAGTTAGCCTCGTGATCCCCTCCTCCATTACGGATAGCTTTTGATCATGATCATGCTTCGAATTATCAGAAAGGAAGTGGTCCCTTGTACAACAACCGTCGTCGGGTCCAACCAAGTTTGTTCGTTCACGGTGATGCGTAGCGCCATTGTTACAACTTCATTACACATTCAACCTACTGGGTTCTCTCTGTCAAGTCTCTGGGTTGGGCCACGAATACCACAACCTACATGAATGGGCGCTTCCATTCACCTTTTTGTGACATGTTTTATGCCTGACTGCAGTGAAAGTAACATACCTAATAGGCGCTAGAACCCACTACACGGGGTGCCGGCAGTCTTAGCCGTGAAACTTAGAGGGGCATAGAATCACATGAGGTCTCAGTAGGTCAGGTGTTTAAACGAGCCGAGCGAAAGCGAGTTACTGTCTACCATCAAACGACTAACGGATCCAGGATTCGAAATTCTGTCCTTTTTGGTGATAGACGCGTAGTCCACTTGACCATCTGTAAGCAGACAGTCACAGAACTGACGTCGAGCTCTCACTGCCGTGTGTACTCCATTTTATATACACCACTTTATTTAATCTTCTGTCATATCACTTTTGTTGGAAGTATATTCCTTTCCCATCAGAAGGAAAGTATCTCCGGCTTCCATGCTACGTAATTCGTTGCTCTGTTTCTTCGAAACTGACGTCAGCACCTACACCCGTCAAATTACTGCGTGCCGACTTTCGCGTCTTAATTTCTCCAACCGATATTTTCAATTTTTTGGTCGAAAATTGGGCTCCCTTTTACCCACTGTTTTAATACCACCCACCGCTCTCACAACAATAGCTACTTATTACCTACAAACATCGATATACTGGCTTCAACGGAGAACAACTACCAAGTCACTATTCTTGGTAACCTTGACGTTTGAATCTACTATATCCAAGCTGAGACGGCACTTTGATGTGGTATTACGGCTTTCCTGCCTCCATGAAACAATGAAGTCGGGGGTTTAGTCATGCGTTATAGGCCGATGGATAGAGAGCCGACGAAGCAATCTCCTAGTCCTCCATTTTTGGATCGATTTGAGCTGGCAGCTCAATCGGAAACAGTGAGTGGAAGAATAGTTGATCCAAGATAATGGAGCCGCACCTAATCACTCTTCGTTACCTTGGGATTGGTTCTTGTTGGAAAAGGTTTCGGTTGAGAATCCCAATCGTTTTCCTGCGTAGTAGTTGGACTTCCTCGCAATACTTGCCCTTGTCTCTTATGAGTTCCACGTCGACAGATAAATCCACACTACATCAGTCATCATGCAGGATAATCAAGACCTTGCACACTACATCCCTCGAGGTGCTTCGGGATTCGTATTCCTTCTCTCAGAGTCCCCGTTTCTTTACTCGACTTATGTCTTCTGTCCCCAACCGTCTGTGTGCCACCTCTGATTACTCACCCCCTACTCCTATTGATAATATGTCTGATTATTGGCAACGGTTACTTATTAGTTGGGTCTCGTAGCTTACATTTCGGCATCATGCTGGCCTGTGGTGAGTTTACATGCAAGCCACGCGATGCTTTACACTGGCCTGCATTGACAAGCAGCCGATGAGAATCGTATTGACTAGCGGTCGTGAAATCCAAACATTTCGCTAAGATAATTGGACGGAATGGATTCCACCAGTCGGAATATTTCCAACTTTGCTTATAACTCCATGAGCTGTAAATAGAATTCGAACTTTTTGTCTTCTTACTGACTTCATTCGCGTAGCTTAGGCCGAAGCCAATTCCATAGCCAACTGGTTACTCGTATCCACTCGTTGGCGTGACTGGCCGAATTTCGTGTACTGATTACAAGTGGAAGTATTACAAGGCTCTCTCATCCATACCACACAGCAAGACGGTTAGTTCGGGACTGGTTGAAGATGAAAGATATGGCTAGGGGAAAGAAATTCGAAGTGCATCATAATCGGATTAAAGACGTCACGCGCAAAAGAGCCGAGGTCAAATCTATGGGAAAAAATAGATGAGGATTGAAGGGTGTGATATGCAGTTAAGCAAGAGGTGAAAATGTAAAATATGGACTTCCTGGTAGTTTTCTTTGTTAGGGTTAGGTAAAAACCTATCGTTAGTTCAAGTTAAACAGGTTTTTATCGGTGTTTTAGTTAGACGTCCTTCTAGAGTCTTCGGCCGTTCGGAGCAGCAAATTGACAAGTAAGTAATCAGGGCTTGGACAACCGATGGATGCCAACATCAAGGTAAAGTGGTCATAAGGAGATACGCGGAATCCCTAATTTGTCGCAGACAACAATAAAATGAAACCGTATTTGAACGAGTTCTGATATGATGCAGCCAGAGGGACTACAGAAAGTGTGAGAAGAGTGGGATATCAGTATGTAAAGGGGCACCAGCAGTTCGTTAACCACAACGGTGCTATTAGCTGTGGCTGTCGGTGTGCTGGACACCCAACCTGAAGGACACCTTTACGCGGTGTGACCCGTCAACCTGGCTTTACCCGCATATCGCTGCAGCCGAGCTGCCCACATTACATGTACCGGCCAAACCGGTGGATCTGACCGCGCCCCGCATCGAAAGGATCAAAACGAAAGTACAGAGGGAAAATGCAAATTTAGTCGGTAGTGAAAGTGGAGTTGGGAAATGTGGTGTTGTCATGAGCGACAGTATTTTGGTACGGCTGGGTTCTGGAGTAGTTCAGTCCCGATGCTAACAAGTGGATTGACAAATAAGAACTTGTAGTAAGGCATCCGGATGGTGCCGTCGTGAGCAGTATTCTGCATTCACGTCAAGTCTGGCTTGGTATCCCATCAAATAACGAGCCAAAGAACGACCAGTTCGTCGGCTGACCAACCCGGACGAGTTGGGACATTGGTGCCGGCTTTGCGCTTGATTCTCATTTCGGTGCTTTGCCGCAATAGCAGTAGGGAAAGAGGAGGGAGCATCCTGGGAATTTTTCCCGCAGTAACCTATGTGAACCGAGAAAACAGTTTAGGCCATGTCTTAGTGACAGAACAGACATCCAGGTTGCCCAGGATGTCCAGTCTTCTGTGCGTTGCAGGACTGTATGGATCAGCTGGAGTTCGGAAAGACATTTGTGTTAAGCGCAGCTTATTTGCTATCTCTGCATACTCCCCAATAGAGTACAGCGCCGACATGTAAAAAGACGAGATTTAGGACGAATTCGACGCTGCTGTTCGAAAGAGCGAATGATTTTATTGCATAAGTTGAAAAACTTGGCGCATCGCAAGCTCTTTGAAGTGGACGTTGGAACCTTCCCTGCTCAGTGATCAGATAATGGGGCTAGGATTCTCCAATTTTGTACGAGCCGCCATTTGTTCTTGAGCAGTGTGTCGGTCCTCAAAAAGTTGAACCTTCACACCTCGGGTATTATAAGAGCTTATGGCCACCTTTCCTCGTCTCCATTGAAGTATGGCAGAAGGAGCTTGACAGAACGCCTTATCCGGTCTTTTAGACGGTGGAGTTGAACTCCTCTCAAGGAATGGGGTTTTGATTTAGAGTGTGCCGATAATATCGCTCTCCTGAGTGACGATGCACAGGCAAATCCGCGCGCGTTAGACCGCTCGACGACTGAGGTTTCCAGATACGGTAATGGGCTTTGCACCTCCAAAATGCAAGCTGCTTCTTCAAGACTGGCAGAATCCTGTCTGCACTCATCCTTTGTGTTGGTCGGTTAGAAGTAGTCAGTAAATTCAAACACATTGGGAAACTGGTCACACCTGGTGAAGGAGTTGGAGAAGAGGTCTCATCACGAATTGCGAAAGCCAAAGCAGCTTTCGCGAACCTCCGACATTTGTGGTGCCACCATGATATCCGACTTCCCCTCAGGAGGTGCCCAATACCATAGTTCGTAGTGTTCTTCTTTGTGGTTGCGAGACCTGGTCTATCCGTGTTGAGGATGCCCGGTGACTTTCGGTTTTTGGGTGAGAAGACGAGGTGCGTCGTCGTGTGTTGGGTGCAGACAGTCCTCCTCTGACTAAGAGAATCGCTCTACTCAGTCTTCGATGGCTTGGACACGTGTTGCTTATGCCTTTCTGTAGTATACCTTGTCGGGCTCTTTGTGAACGTAATGCTTAAGGCTGGAAGAAGCGACATGGCGGTCAGTATGTGACTTCGCGTAGAGGTATAAAGCAGTTAGGTTCGGCTTTGGCCTCGGTTGGTGCTTCCCGACTTCCCCGTTGGGGGATAAAGAGATGAGGATTGTTGTTGGTTAAAGATGCTGAGGTATACTTCTCAGAACCAAAGTCAGTGGCGCAAATGGTTTGTGGCCTGTATGTAAAGCTCATGCTGCTTAGGAACAATCCAGAGGCAATCAAAAAATCATAAACAGTGCAGATTGAAGACAAAATAACAGTTGGTTTGATGTGATTTGTCATTTTTCCCTCTTGTTTGTCCCGCTTCTATGAATTTCCATTTACATGTTGTTGCTTTGGCACAATGCTTGTTTTTAAGCCGCCTTATAATTCACTCGTCAATGACGAGCTTCTATGCGCACTATTGCGGCTACAGATTGAACTTGGGTGTGACAACATTTCGGAGTGTACACTTATAAGGATGTATGGACGACAGGATACCGGGTACCATCTGACGAGCGGAATAACCGGGAAACCGGTCCTATGCTTCCGAGAAACATTTTATTCACTCTTCCAAATACTGCTTAGAGTTTACATATATACTTGTGCCCCTTGGTCCCGTTTCGAGGTCCCATGTTCAGGCTGGCTATGAGCTGGCTCACAGCGTGGGCTTTCTAAGTGAATCCCGGTCAACAACTTTTGTCTGCAGTTCCATTGGACGGTTCCGTATGTGCCAAAGACAATGGGCCGAAGCCTCGTCGTTTGTTCGTCATGTCCGTGTATGCACCCAATGAATGCAACTCTGCGGCCGCCAGTAATTATTTCTATCGCGTGGTATCGTAATTACTCCACTGTGTGAAATCAGAATACTTTGCGGAAACTGGTCACACCTGCTGAAGGATTTGGAAAAGAGGTCTCAACACAAATTGCGAAAGCCAGAGCAGCTTTCGTGAACCTCTGACATTTGTGGCGCCACCATGATATCCGACTTTCCCTCAGGTGTCCAATGCCATAGTTCGTAGTGTTCTTCTTTGTGGTTGCGAGACCTGGTCTATCCGTGTTTAGGATGCCCAGTGACTTTCGGCTTTCGATCACCGACTTCTCGGAAGCATTGCTCATGTGTGATCGGAACATCGGGCGAAAGAGGACGAGGTGCGTCATCGTGTGTTGGGTGCAGACAGTCCTCCTCTGACTGAGATAATCGCCCTCCTTAATATTTGATGGCTTGGAAGAAGCGACGTGACGGCCAGGCTATGACTTTGCGTAGAGTTATAAAGCAGTTAGGTTTGACTTTGGCCTCGGTTGGTGCTTCCTTAATTCCTGGTTGGGGATCAAGACATGGTAGTTGCTGTTGGTCGGTGACGCTGGTAGATATGGCAGAGAACCGAAGTCCGTGTTGCCAATGGTATCACGTCTAGATTGCACCTTGATCTTGTGTGACAGGTTACGTGCCTCTATGACCCAACGAGCTAAAGAGGTGGCTTATCTCAGGCCGGAGATCCAGTCATCCCTGGAAAGTCATTGGTTGGGGGCTTGATGAAGTAGTCTCCTGGTCCTCCCGGTCAGAGGTTGATCAGAGTTAGCAGCTCAGTCGGAAAAGCGAATGAAAGAATAATTGATCCAAGTAGATGGGCCTCCACTCAGCCACACCCCGCCGCCTTGCGGTTGGGTTATTGTTAGAACCGTAATCGTTCTTCTGTGTAGCGGCTGGACTCCCAAGCAGTACCCAACTATCAATCCCCATAGTTTACACGCCTACAAATGATTTCATACTGCATCGGTCGTCACGCGGCTCATTATATGGAACGGGTGGTGGGTGACTAGTGATAAGTATGCTACTGCTCAGAGTTTCCTATCTTTTATTCAACCTGTCTTTTATGTTCCCAACCAAATCTCTGCCGTCTCTGTATGCCCATAATGTTGCCAGTGATAACACGCCCGATACTCGCAACGGTTCACTGTCAAATGGTGTAGTAGGTGATTTCCAGTAGATTAGCTCACATTTTCTCAAGCCTCGTCAGCCTGTGTATCTCGACTCCTTCAGTGTGCGCATTATGACGCAGACTGGACAACAGACTTGTTCGGCTCTGACAGTGGACTCACTTTCGATTGATGTCTGCTGCGTGAGTGAAACACAAATTCACGACTCGAATAAAGTAATTCAACTAACTGCGCCTAATGCCTCGTCAGGATATTTTTCGCACTTCGGGAGACAAAGCAGCTCAAGCTGTGGGTCAACGCGGTGTAGGAACAGTCTTAAGTGAGAAGGCTGAAGAGGCCGTTTTAGACTGGATATCGGTTAAGATTAGTTTGTTCGCCATGAGACTGCAGAGATCAGTCGGCGTCCGAAAGGATAGTAGTGTTAAGCGTAGTTTATTTGTTATCTCGGCACTCGCTCCAACACACTGCAGCACTGACATGGAGAAAGATGAGTTTTACGATAACCTCGACACTCTTGTTCGGAAGAGCAAACGCTCTGTTACTGTAGTGGTAACAGGTGACTTTACCGCACAAGTTGGAAAACTTATTGTATCGGAAAGCTGTTTAGGTGGACGTTACATCTTGCCGGATAAGTGGACAGATAACGGGGAAATGCTTCTGCAGTATAGTGTGGACAATCATTTCCCTCTGTCTAGTGCGAATTTCCGACAGATTTCGCATTGCACTCTGTAGATGGTACTGGACCACGTACTTGGGATCGAACCATGGCTTAGTTTTAATGCGATTTTTGATTCAGCAACATAGCAGAGCGCTGGGATCAAATCAAGCGGGCGGTGCATTTGAGTGGAAGGAGGTGAATAAGGTGCGTTGACAGCTGCAGCGTCAATTGACGGCAAGCTTTAAGAATGACCGTGAAAAGTGGTGGGTTAGGGTAGCTGAAGAGTTGGAAGTAGCGGCCGCTTCAGGTAACAACCAAAGAGTGCTTAAGTCTATAGGCGACACTGGTGGGCGTTGAACTTCGGTGAGTGAATTGGTGTGCAACAGGAATGGAGAACTTATCTATGGTAGACAAGGGCTGGAGCGTTTGGCAGAGAACTTCAAGGATCAGTTTAGC
>LUCM01009769.1:0-141760 GCA_008360955.1 Fasciolopsis buskii | reverse complement strand
TACCTGTGATCGCAGGAGAGTATGCGGTGAACTGCCACTTTCATTCGGAACGACTAGCGGCGTCCTATTTTTCCACTCTTGTTCAACTTCGTCATGGACGAGGAGGTGGTGGAAGATGCTTTAGGTTTCCATGATGTAGGAGTCAAGCTGGGAAATGGAGGTAAGCTATGCAATATACATTACGCAGATGATGTCATGTGCCTGTTCGAATCCGCGGACTATGCACAACGCGGACTAGATACAATTTTGAGGTCGGTTGCACGGTTTGGAAAGTGCTTTGCGCCATCAATATGCAAAGTTTTGTTACAAAACTGGACGACAGTAGTGCCGAACTTAACACTGGATAGAAAGGAACCAATGATTGTGGACTGTTTCACTTATCTTGGTAGCTGCGTGTCGAACGATGCTAGCTCGGCAGTGGAGATAAACAAGCGTATATCTAAATCTCGAGTGGTTTACGCTGGACTGAAGCACTTGTAGCGTCGACCTGATATTTCACCGAAGTTGAAAAGTCGTATGTATTGTGCCGCAGTGCGCTCAGTTCTGTTTTATGGTTGCGAGACATGGAGTATGCGTGTCGGAGATGTTCGTCGGTTGGAGATTTTCGATCACTGGTGTCTACGTAGTATCGCCCGAATTGGATGGAATGATTGGGTGAGTAATTTTGAGATGAGAAAGCTAGTATTAGGTACAGGTTCTGGGAGTACTTTAACTCAGCGCATGAAACTTAGTAGACTACATTTGTTAGTTCACGTGTTACGTGTAGCAAACACTCGCCTACCATATCGTGCCCTATTTTGCGTTCCCCACGCCGAGTAAAAGAAGGAATGTGGACTTCCGCATATGATGTGGCATCGTGGAATGATTAGGTGTTTCGCATCTTCGTGGTTGGGGTCCGAGAGACCCGTCAACTAGCTGGCTGGATACATTAAAAAATATGGCAGTGAACCGTGAAGTGGCGATCATGTTGTCATTATCTATCGAATCAAAATGATTGAAAACATGTGCATTTATGCAGTTAGACTTTTTCGTGTGTTGGCTGCAGCAGCATTCTAATCTTTTCCCGCCTGTGTAGGTCCGCTCCTTGTTCGCCTTGGATATTCATAGAAACATGTAACCTTGGAGAAAAGACAGTGATCAGTGAGGCTTGCCTTGCTGTTCAATGCTGAGCGATGATTACGAGGGTTATTTACCCAACCCTTGTTGATCTCTGAACCTGGGCTCCTTCGTCGTGCGTGCTTATGGAGTTTGGTCCCCAGTTGTGTTCCGCGCTCTCAATGAACTCATTAACGATTGTTGTCTGCTGCATCTGTGAAACGCGAATTCAACTTTTGAGTTTTTTGTGATTCATATTACTGTGCATAATATCTCAATGAATGATTTC
The DNA here is from genome assembly GCA_008360955.1 of Fasciolopsis buskii. Lineage (NCBI taxonomy): Eukaryota > Metazoa > Platyhelminthes > Trematoda > Plagiorchiida > Fasciolidae > Fasciolopsis > Fasciolopsis buskii. The sequence goes on along the minus strand of LUCM01009769.1, from coordinate 140,376 downwards.
CTGCTTTCCCCAGGAGGCGAAGTTGCTCAAGTTGCTTGTCGACGTGGTTGAGTGACAAGACGGGAGAGGCTCTTTTAAACTGTATCCCGCTTGCTAGACGTGTTGCACTTTAAGACTGCAAGATGCAGTTGTTTTGCTAATGGATAGCTTTTTACGCACATTTTGTCTGCCATCTTGGCATGTGCTTCTACAGACGGTAACGCCGTTACGCAGAGGAACATGTTTTTTGGTACGCTCGCCTTTGTTGTTCGAAGACCGATGATTTTTATATCTTGGTTGTGGCAGGTGATGGAAATGTACGTTTTGGGAAATATGCTTTGTTAGAAGCCCGTTTAAGGAGAGTTACACCCTGTCCTCTCAGCGTACAGCTTGTGGAGATAAACTACATTTTTATGCGTGCAGTCGGCTATTCTTGTCTACTGCGAGTTTTTAGCGCAGTTCGCTTTGAACAGTTACTTCGCCTTCCTGCCGAGGTAACCGAAGTGGTCAATAATGGTTAATTTTTCACTTTTGATTATCAAACTCGGTACTGCTGTCATCCAATCCTATTACAAAGTTTTGCACTTTGAATATGCAAAGCAAACTGAATGGAGTTGTAGCTCCCACGAATCTGCCTAGTAGACGTTGCGCATGCTCCGTACCAAGTGAGCCAGGTCTTCCGCTTAATCTAAAGCATGCGGCTTTTCCCCATCTCCCAGTTCGGCGGCTAGAACCGGAGGACCTCCGATAACATCCATCATTGTCTAGTCGATGGCGAAGTTAAACAAGAATAGGGAGATGGGATACCAATGTGGAACACTACTTGTCTTTTCTGGTGAACTTGATAGTTCATCGCGCCGCCTTGCACGACCATAAGTATGCGAGCACACTGATCGCTAGAGGTTAACTAACTTCTATGGCACTTTTTTGGTGAAGAGCACAAAACAACTGCTATTCGTTGCACTGATTCGGAAGTCCCTTTAAGGTCGAGAAAAAGCACGATTGGCGGACGACGGTATGCGTGGCACGTTTCAATTAACAGGTGAGGAGTAAAAATCTGGCCGATGCAAGCTCTATTTGGGCACAATCCGGTCTTGTTTGCGCTCGTTACTCCCACGAATTCGTATCAGACGGCATTATCAAAGCTAAAACCCTGATAACTACCGAAATTAAGCTGATCCCGTTGTGATTTCGACGATCGCCGTCTGATCCCTTCTTGAAGATGAGCACAATCAGTGACTTGCCCCACGATAACCGTGTATACTCCTCTTTTCATATATCATGGAGCAATGAAGTAATTGCATTTACCAAGATATCACCATCTAGTTTGAAGAGAACGAACGGAGTTCGTTAAAACCACCCGACTTTTCCTGCTTCAGTGATCTTCTATTCAACTCCACTTCCATGTCTTTTGGAGGTTCAAGTAAAACCTCCCAATGACTTACAGTTGTCCACTAACTAAGCGCTCGTCCAGCTAAACTGCTTCTTGAGTTATCCAGCCCAGCAGTTGTGCCTTTGGTGATTGTCATGAAAAGGCTCTCCTTTTTATTGCTTGCCTTTTCACTAAGCGAAATTTGCTACCCACCGGTGTGGTGTAGACGCCTAGCCAATCTCGTCCGGTCTCCGGTGGTCGAAGATGGAAAATGGATGAGATTGCAGTCTGCGCCAAGTTGACCTCCACCCGCCATCTGTGATCAGGAATAGTGGGAGATATCCATGAAGCTGACTTATCATCTTCGCTGTGGTTGACGCCCTAAAAGTATATAAGTATCAACGCCTAGGAGACTTGAGACCAGTTCATCAAAATGCGATGCAATGCGTTCAAGATTTTTGAGTTTTAATATTTCTTTACTCCTAATGGGCTTACAATCTAAGTATTCTCTTCACGATCATTCAAACTCTCTGCCTGCCTACATTCACGCAAATTTCATTATTGCACAGATAAATCATCATCATCATCATCATCATCGTTCAGCATTGAACAGCAAGGCAAAGAAATCAGGATGCAGGAATACCTACAGAGGTACATTTAGTGCAGATTTCTCCAACATGGGACAAAGTCTTGTTTTCTCTTGGCCATCATGTTTGCCCGATGTGGATGTACACAGTTTTCCCGGATAAAATCTGTCGCGGCTAGCTCACTGCCACTTCAAGGCTCATGATTATGGTTGCTAGCCCTGACTAAGTAATCGTAACAACCCATGATTACATGTGCATTCGTCCCCGTGCTCTCATTATGCAGACAAAAATTCAATAAATTCCCATTTCCCTCGCCAACATTCGTGAACTGTAATGCAGCATTGATTCTGTTCACCAGTTTCTTTAATCTTCTCCTCTTGCTCCATTTTTGACCGAAGCTCAAATCTCGCTTTCATCGGATACCATACATTTTGAGCTTCCAAGTTCTCAAAGCAGTTGTTTGCGCTTTTTCATCATTCAGCTGCTACCCGCCGGGTACTAAATCTTCAGTTTTCCAGTCTCAAATTTTAACTCAAGTGGTTGAAACTCCGATTTCCTTCCTTTACTCATTGCTTCTGCGTTGTTTATCTTCCCCACAACGGTGCTGACTCTTCCATTTTCGATTTGCTGCCATCAAACATTAAACATTTGCTTATTACAGACCCCTGAAGTCATGTTTCTATCTTACGAGATTTCAACGTTCACAACCACGAGTGGATGGTACAATCCTCTGACACTTCGGTCGTAGAATCCCTTTGTCCCCCAATTTCTATCTCGTCTTAGCACTAGGGAGATCTTCCAAGTTCTATGTTCTTTAAAAGTTTTCAAACCATCCGGGCCGGACGGTATTCAGTTCATCGTCGTTAAAATGTGTTTCTCTTAATCGGCTCCTTTTTTGCCTCGTCTCTTCTGTCGTTCCGTTAAGATTTCTATTTTTCTAACCTCTTGGAAACGGTGTGATTTTTCCTTTTCCTAAACGTGGCGATCCTACTAACCCTAACAGTTATGGTCTAATTTCCCTCACATGTTATTTCAAACGTTTGAAACTGTGATCGACTAACTGCGTTCGTTTCTCGAACGCGAAAAACTACTGAGCGAGCGCCAATATGGTTTCCAATCTCGCCATTCCGCGGACGATCTATTGGCTTTCCTCTCACACCCCTGGTCGACTTCACTCGACAACCACGAAGAAACGCACCTGGTCTCACCCGACATTTCTAATGCATTCGACTGAGGTTAGTACGAAGGTCTTCTGCCGAGACTGTCCACGTTCGGATTCTCCGTGTCTGTCGGGCCGTGGATATCAGGTTTCCCCAGTAGGCGAACCATCTCTGTCCGAGTTGATGGAGTCCTGTCTCAGCCATTTCCTGTAAATGTTGGCGTACCCCTTTCTTTTAGTTCTTAATGACCTGTTCACTACCTCCAACCCAAGTGATTCTTTTGCCGATAACGCTATTCTTCATTGTTCTTTTTACCGCATTCCCTGCTGTGCACTGATCGTGACCGTTGTGTTGTCAGTGTATCTCTAAACTCCGGTCTTGAACACATCTCTTCCTTGGGCTTCAACAATCAGTTCACACTCGATGCTTCCAAAACCTCTCTACTTTCAGTTTCGTTTTTTCTTCCCACATATGTCCTTTGGCTCGTCTATTGTGACTTCCGCAGACTCTTTCTTCTCGGTTTATTCATTCGTTGTTCATTATGCTGGTCTTGCATATGCTGCTCGCGATGCGGACGAAATTGATTTTCTGTTCAGCGCCAAGTGTTTTTTTTCACTTCAGCTCAAATCTGCCCCACACTTGGATACTACGGTCACGTGTTGGGTAGAGAAGGAAAGGGAAGAAAAGTGCAGACCTTCGGATAAGGCGACCTTATCTAAACTTGGGCGCGATTCAGCCATCGCTTTGCATGCCATAGCAGAGGGACATAACATGGATTATGAAAACACAAAAGTACTCCAACGTGCATTCAAAATATGCATTGAACGTAAATTCGGCGAGGTTCTGGCGGTAAGCACCCACTCCACATGCATCAATCGGAACTACGGAGCAGAGATTTCGGAGGTATGGACAGCCCCAACATCTTTGAGAAACAAACATTCCAAAGGTCACCACGGGGATGCATGACGTGAAGGGCAACTACTCCGTCACCCGGCCCACAGTTCAAAGTACACACTCGCAAACACAGACAACATCAGTTGGCATGTGAACGTCGCCACAGTCATTTGATTGTAAAACTTGCCTTGAGAAAGACTACCCACGGTAGTCGAAACGTTGGCGCATTACATCTACCAACAACACTGTGTTATTAACATTATATCATCCACAATTAAAACCAATACATAGCGCATCGATTTTTCGATACTCTCCTTAAATCATTTGGTCCTAGAGTTGCGTCGATTTCGCTTTCCTTTCTTGACCGGGTTCAGCTGATCGACGATCCTTCACTAACATCCAGTTTGCAGCCACTGGCCCATCGTTGGGCAGTTGCTTCGTTATCCCTTTGCTACCGTTATCATTTTGGTTTTTGCTACCTCAGCAATTCCACTTCATGTAACCTTTTCTCATCCTTCTCACAAACGGGCAGCTAGTCATTATCAGGTCTCTGTTATTCGATGTGATTCTTCTTTATTTCAGCCTGTTTTTCTTTAGGATTTCCACTTTCTTTAATCCCCTCCCCTCCTATAACTGGTTCTTACTTGAATGTTCCCCTCACTTTACCCCAATACTCTGTCTTCGGACCATGGGGTTTACCCTTTCGGTGTATTTCTTTTACTGTGTTAAAACATTTTGTTTTTACGCAAGGGTTGGTCACTATTTGGATTATACTTTAGACCTCGCAGTTTCGTGAAGAACAGAAAAAAACCTCACCATGCTATTGACATACGTCACGAACTTAGTACGATACCATTGTGATTTTGCATCATTTGTTTGTTCAGTGGGCACTGGTAAAATGATTTACCCATCTTTTACTCCAGAGATGATTCACTTCGATTTAAATCTTGACTCAACTTCCAGCCAATAGATAAACCAGAGAGATCGGAATCCGAATCGCTTGATAACTGTGTTCGGTTATTTCATATGCAGTTTTTTTTGCTTTTCGTTCAAGAATCTGCTACGAAATAGCGACTGCGGCTAGCCGACGGATTTTTGTGGCCAATTTATGGCCGACCTGAAGTTACTGACGCATGGCACGTCAAACTGGATTGAACGGGAGTATGCTTGCGGAAATCCGAGAAGGTTCTTTTGTCTCTGACCGGGTCTACTCGCTTGCAAACTTAATAGAGTTTAAAGTTACCCCTGTGAAGCGCTTCTCGATACCAGCAGTGTACTTGTTTTTATCTCCACGCCTGATAGAAGAAGAAGAAGTGAGACTATGAAGGTGTTAGATAGTGTAACATTCGGCTCACCTGACTTATCGTTGCCTTTATTGTTAAAAGTTTGTCATCCAGTTGGGCTTGTAATTTTTCATCTCTAACATCCAATACCTTTTGTTTATGGGTTCCAGAAAGAAATTTCCCACGCATCTGCTCTCCCACAAACGAGCATCCCAAACGGTACTTGTAATGCCGTCCCTGAGGCAAACGCTGGCGTGACGAAATCCCCGGAGGGGAAAACTGTCCTTCCAAATGGTGTTCAGCATCGTTCAAAAGAGGTATGATTTTCCCGGTGTAAATGCAGTCAGTTCTTACGTATTCTACGTGTTTTTGTCAGTGATCACTTTTTTTGTTTTCTCTTGTTTACTTGATTTTGTCCTGTACCAGGCCGATATTACGGAAAATACTAGAAAAAAATACACTAGCTCAGCAGTTGAGTGACTACGATTCGTAAATGTCACAATGGGGAAGTTACTATCCAACATTCCTGTTGTACTTTTGACCGGCACTCTAATTTTTGGCAAATTTGCATGTGAGCGGAAACCGAAAACAGTCTTTCACGTGATTGACTTCGATTTGAAGGTATTTTCTGCGAATTGCGGTTATCATATAACCTAATTTCAGCGTACTTTCGCTAATGAAACTGTTAAAATTGTAATCATTTTCTCCATTAAGGTGCAATAATGGACGTTAAACAGGATCTGGCTACAGGTTCACCATACATCGATTTTCTTTGTGATACCGGACCTTTAGGCAGCGAAAATGTTTTTATGAATCCTGCTTTATTCAAGCTAGACCGCATTAAAGTCGATTTAGACGAATTTCAATTGAGAGCCATTTGACTGTTTCGATAAAGAACATTTTTCCTCTAATTTTTCCGCCCCGTTTCACTCAAAATCTGCTAATCAACTCCAACCAGACCGCGTATATGAAGTCTTCCACTTCGGACGCTGATTTCCTCCAGCTGTTATCGTCAGGCGAATTGAAGACACGCGAGCTGGAATCCGTGGTCGGTAATCCTGTACGGGCAGTGGAATTACGTCGCCGTGATTTGGCCCGACTTCTCTCGAGTCCTCACGCGTTGGAGCGCCTTCCGTACAGGGACTATGACTATCGTTATGTGCATGGTCAATGCTGCGAGGAGGTGAGGTCTTTGATCAAATGCGCTCACTCACAAACTGCTGCACGAGAATGAATCTGTTATTTTGCTTGGAAAGAAATAGGTTTTAATATGGGTAGTCTTTGTGTGTGAATTTCTTAAGCCGCTTGAATATTGTGATAATGACTTATTCAATTTTTGGATGTGGGATGACCTACAAAAGTCGACAGTGCGAGCCGTAATCGAACCGGTGACCCGAAGTTTACTTCGGTTGGGGCATTCGAGTAGTATCGAGCCCACTGAGGAATCATGGGTTCCGATGGATCACCAATGTCGTGGAGATAGAGAATGGAAGAGCCAGCATGTGTGATGAACTCTGCACAGAATTTGTTTTTCTTTCCTCTTTCTCGATCATTGTTTTCATCCCTTATCGGGATCCCGTTGACACATGATCTGTAATCAGATCTATGCAGAAGATATATATATATATATATATATATATATATATATATATATATATATATATATATATAGTAATTTGCCGGTCGAGTACTCTTACGATTAGGCCATCAAGGCGGTTTGATCTCGATGTTCGTAAACGAATTTCTGACCGCTTTCTCAACGAAAGTAACTAGTTTAGCTTTAGACATTGTTCTTATCGGTTACTTCGCCGTGGAAACAATTCCGGCTCGCGACATCGGCTTTCGAATGCGTGATTGGTCAATGGACTTTCCATTCTTTGTGAAGACTGATTACTCGCACCACTTCAAAATGCTCCATTCAGTTTGGGAGATTTTGACCGTTCTACTGGTTTTCCGGTTTTGTTTAGGCGAATCAACAACGACTATTTGTGGCACATTTGTACGGGTGCATCGGCTTCATCACTCAAGTTCACGGAGACAAGGTGTTTAAATTGAATGACTGTTTTTGCTAGGATCCAAGAGGTGCCACTATTGGTCGACGTTCGCTAGTGATAATTAGGATAATCCAGTGATTTGTGCACTCATGATCCTTTTTCTATGTATCTAAACGTGCACAGTTTCCGCGTTCCACATTGTTTTTTGGTTTGTCTGCTGTTCAGTGATTCACGCTTTACGTTGATTTGGTCTGCTACAAAAGCTAACGTTTTCTATTCTCCTCGTAGTTGTTTGGATTGCAACTTTGGGGACATCTCAGAACTACTGCGTATTCGAAGGAAACCATTTAGATAACGAAGATCCCGACATTCTCATCAATAAACGGGTCCGGCTGTTTGAAGAATCATGGTTAAACGAATACAATTTACTTCCATTTGTACTTCTGCTGTCACGCCCTACGGTGGATCTTCCCTTCGATAATTTCCGATTATTTTTAAACGCAGAAAAGAGAGAAAAACGTCTTCTAATCCGTCCCCTAAATCTCTGGTCGATTCTATCTTCTAGTGACTATCCTCCGTTCCCACTAACTGTAGTGAGAAATGCCGGTTGGAATAGACATGGATTCGTGTATTAATCAAAACCAAATCGTTTATATTGATTATCTATAATTGCTCGGCTTATTGATTGGCGTAATCACTGCGATGTCATCACAGTTACATTGATGTTTGATCCATTACACTAACCGACCGTTTTTCCCTTCCCTCCTATCTTGCACTTTTGTTATTTGCTAGACAACGAGCCAAGTTTTTATTATCGTTTACGTTATCTTTTCTATTTGCGTATCTTTCGGATATTTGTATTTCTCCTTCCAGGTTATTGGATATTTGCCCATTCCCGTTGGTAAAGTTGGTCCTTTGTTACTAGATGGTCATTCGCATTACGTACCTATGGCCACTACCGAGGGTTGTCTCGTTGCCAGTACAAATCGGGGTTGCCGAGCTCTGTTTTTGGCCGGTGGTGTCAAGAGTGTCCTATTCCGGTGAGTACGTCGCGACGGCAAAGTTTGACAATCACCGCAAATGAAGGATTTATCTCAGATAGTTGGTTTTACAAACCCTGCTATTCCGCCAGCTCGAGTGGTGTGTACATGTTATTTTATTATTTTCTCTGGCAGGCAGTTATTCTTAATGGAGAAAGAATCCGAGGACAAGAAAGTACGTCGATCGACAGGATGTTGCTAATGCTGTGGTATGATTTGCCTTATCTCGGATGCAGTCCATCCGATGAATGTGCTGCTGATTCAGTCGCGCTTTTCTCACAAGCATCATTTTATTTTTCAAGAGCAGAAGTCAGTTAATCGATCCGACTTATTCATGATTTGACGAATATCGATAAGTGAAGTTTATATATCGCGGTGGTAAATGCTCCGAGTTTACTGAGGAAATCAAATTTCTGCTTATGATCGGGCCGTCGGGGCTCACCCTACTAGCCATTGCCTGTATTGAAGAATAGCATGAAACAAGCCAGTAGTTCTGTGGGCATGTTCAAAACACATTCTAACCATGACCAATGATTCAGTGCCTGTTGTAAAGACTAAACCCTAGAACCCAGTTTCTTAGGGTTTACTTCTGAGTTACTGACAAAATTCTGCCACCGTATTCTACAAATACTACGAATGCAACGGTGTTCAAGCACCGAAATTCTTCGCATATCTCATGGTTTCAACGGACATGTTTTTGAACCGTAGAGCAGTACTGATTTCATTGCAGCTGCGTACACATTACCCCACTTTTGATCTGCAACTTGATGTCACAACGACGCCACAGATACCTCAAATTGGTGAATATGAATCGACTCCGACACAAATACCCGAAAAACTAAATCTATCTACTTCCTCAATTGTTTCGTTGCAAGAACAAGTGCGTCTTAGAATCAATCCAATCCTGCAACACCGTTTTACACGTCATCATCATCATCATCATCGTTCAGCGTTAAACAGCAAGGCAAGCCTCACTGACCGCTGCCGTTCCTCAGAGTTACACGTTTATATAAGAAGAGTGAATATCCAACGGGAACAGGGAGTGGACCTACACAGGCGGGAAAAGATAAGATGCTGCTGCAGCCGACACACGAAACACAGTCTAATTGTACAAATGCACATGTTTTCAATCATTCTGATTCGATAGATAATGTCAACATGATCGCCACTTCACGGTTCACTGCCATGTCCTTCAGTGTCTCCAGCCAGCAAGTCCACAAGTCTTTCGGACCCCAACCACGAAGACGTGAGACACCTACTTTACCTAACTTTGCTGTACACCTTCTCATTCCACGTTGCCACGTCATCTGTTGGCCTCCACATGGCTTCTTCCATTCCTTAGGAGGAACACAAAATAGGGCACGGTATGGTAGACGAGTGTTCGTCATACGCAATACGTAACCCAAACAGCGTAGTCTGCTAAGTTTCATACACTGAAACAAGCTATTCTCAGAAGTGGCACCCAATACCAGATTCCTAACCTCACTATTACTCACCCGGTCACTCCATCCAATCCTAGCCATACTACGCAGACATCGGTTGTCGAAAACCTCCAACCGACGAACATCTCCCACACGCATACTCCACGTCTCGCAACCGTACAACAGAAGTGAACGCACTGCAGCACAGTACACACGACTTTTCAACTTCAGTGAAATATCAGGCCGACGCCACAAGTGCTTCAATCCAGCGTAAGCTGCCCGAGCCTTGGATGAACGCATACTTACCTCCAATCCCGAGCTACCATCGTTAGACACGCAGCTACCAAGGTAGGTGAAACGGTCCACCATTGTTATTTCCTCTTGATCCAGTATCAAGTTCGGCGCTGCTGTCGTCCAGTCCTGTAACAGTACTTTGCACATTGAAGGTGCAAAGCACATGCCGAACCGAGCAGCCGATCTCGACAGTCTATCTAGTGCCCGTTGTGCACGATCCGCAGACTCGAACAGGCACACGACGTCGTCTGCGTAATCTAGGTCGCATAGCTTTCCTCCACTTCCCAGTTCCACTGCTACATCCCGGAGACCTCCTAAAGCATTTTCCATCACTTCATCCATGACGAAGTTGAACAAAAATGGAGAGATGGGACACCCTTGTCGAACGCCACTAGTTGTTTCGAATGAACGTGACAGTTCACCGTATACCCTAACGCGACCATAGGTATGCGAGTACAATGCTCGCAGCAGGTTCACAAACTTCGTTAGCTTACCCTTCCGGTGGAGAGCACTGAATAGTGCTGGTCGATCCACGGAGTCGAAAGCACCTGTCAAGTCGAGGAAGACTACGATCGTAGGGCGGCGGTGCGTGTGGCTCGTTTCGAGTATCTGTCGAAGAGTGAATATTTGGTCGATGCAACCTCGACCTGACCGAAATCCGGCCTGTTGTTCGCGGATATTACTCTCGCGAATCGGTGTCAAACGGCGAAGCATTATCGAAGCTAACACCTTAGTAACTATCGGAATTAAACTAATCCCACGATGATTGCTGCAGTCACTCCGTGTACCCTTCTTGAAGATGGGTATAATCAGTGACTCACCCCACGATAGCGGGATACGCTCCTCGTTCCAAATATCACGAGGCAAGGAGGTAAGTGATTTCATCAGCATTTCTCCACCCAATTTGAAAAGAACTGAAGGAAGTTCGTTGGGATCGGCAGCTTTTCTCCTCTTCAGAAGCCAAATATTCGACTCCACTTCCACTTCCGTTGGGGGATCAAGTGACACCTCCCAAGAATTCACAGCTCCAGGCGTCGGACTAGATATGATAGCGTATGGCCAGTTAAACTGATCCTTGAAATGTTCTGTCCAACGGTCCAGTCTTTCCTGTCTACCATGGATGAGCTCTCCAGTCCTATCGCACACGACTCCACTAACCGAAGTTCGCCGCCCACCGCTGTCGCGTATAAGCTTAAACAGTCTTTGACTGTTACCTGAAGCGGACGCTACTTTCATCTCTTCGGCTACCTTAACCCACCAGTTTTCACGGTCATTCTTAAGGCTTATCGTCAACTGACGCTGCAGCTGTGGACGCATATTATTCAATTCCTTGCAGTTAAGCAGCTAGTATTTTTGCTCCATCAGACACAACGACTCTTGCGAGATCAACTTTTTTGATGAATGCTAGATCTAGGACCACAGGCAAAATCTGCTGCCAAGTGCAGAGCCTGCTTAATTTGATCCCACTGATCGTCTACATTGCTACTGGTCGCAGTTCTTAGTTCCTCGGACAGTTTCTGTTCGTAGCTGTTGCGAACAGTCGAATCAGACAAACGTTCGACAGCCAATCGGAATTGTGGCCTGCGTCGATGGCCATTGAGCTGCAGCAAAAATTGCATTAAAACTAACGCATGGTCCGATTCGACGTACGTGGTCCAGTATGATCTACAGTTCTGGACAGAACCGCGCCAACGGTAGCTTACTGCAATATGGCCAATCTGACTCAGTGTGCCTGTCGAGTTAGAACGCCACATCGCTGTGCGACGCGGACTGTGTCGGAAATTCGTACTAGATAGGAATAAATGATTATCTGCACAGAATTGGAGAAGTCTTTCTCCGTTGTCTGTTCGTTGTACAGGCAAGGCGCATCGCCCACCTAAACAGGACTCCGATGCACTCAGTTTTCCAACTTGTGCATTAAAGTCACCTGCTGCCACTACAATGTCAGAGCGTTTGCTCTTCCAAACAAGAGTGACGAGGTTATCGTAAAATTCGTCTTTCTCCATATCAGTGCTGCAGTCTGTTAGAGCGTATGCCGAGATAACAAATAAACTACGCTTAACACTACTATCTTTTCGGACGCCGACTGATCCCTGAAGTCTCATGGCACACAAGCGACTGTTGACTGGGGTCCAGTGTAAAAGGGCTGTTTCAGCCTTCTCACTCAAGACTATTCCTACACCACGTTGACCCACAGCTTGAGCTGCTTCGTCTCCCGAAGAGCGAAGAAAATATCTTGACGAGACATTAGGCGCAGTTAGTTGAATTATTTTATTCGAGTCGTGAATCTGTGTTTCAGTCACGCAGCAGACATCAATCGAAAGTGAGTCCACTATCAGAGCCAAACACGCCTGTTGGCCAGCCTGCATTAAAGTGAGCACATTAAAGGAACCCAGAGGCAGAGGCTGACGAGGCTTGAGAACATGTGAGCTAACAGACTGAAAACCATCTACTACACTACTTGACAATAAACTGTTGCGAGTATCGGGCGTGTTATCAATGGAGATACTATGGGTAGACAGAAGGGGCAAACAGATTGGGTTGGAGACAGAAGAAACAGGTTGAATATAAGAGAGGGAACTCTGAAGTGCAAAGTACATACCGAACATACACTACCGTTCAGACGATCGAGAAAAACTTGCAACTTAACTGGGTATTCAGACAGTTTCTTGGATGAGTAAGTATTAGTCCTGCTATTCTCACGTGAAGATAAGGCCGTCTTCATAACCATCTCATATGCAAATTTAAAAAAAGGTAGTGGACAAGCGAATAAGGCTGTGGCGTTCGGACGTGAAGGTCGCGGCTTCGAATCCTCCCACCGCCGGTCAACTTCCCCACTTGGCAACCTTCTGCTGGCCGCGGCCCACTTCCTGAAAATTAATGTACATTATGTTCCATTAATAAAGGATGTAAAAGACAAAAGATAAAAGATAAAACTCTGACGAACCCCACTTCTCATAGTAAACTCGAGTGAAACAACTCCGTAAACAGGAGGTCGGCTTCGGCTGTTCACATACGGAAATTGGATAAGTGAAATAAATATTTTTGGTACGTCCTTCAACGAGAAGCATTACCACGGAATTGCACGATCGACTGAATTGAACGTCGCTTCCAGATCAGACAAGATATAAATTGCGGTTCTACGTAAAAAATGAACCTATATTTTAAGGTTTATGACAATTTAAAAGTTTGTTCGATGTAATTTCTACCATGTCAGAAACCGACTTGATTCTCACGCACATATCTTTTACGAACACAAAATAGTCGGCGGAAGATAGTGCCTGCGGACAGTTTGAATGCAATGCTTACCAAACTAGTTCTTCTATGATTTCATGTAAATCGATGCAGTCACTTAGTAATAGCAATCCTTTGGAATCTGTTTCCAGTTCCTTTAAATTTTATTTTAACCGTCGTTGAAGAAGGACGGCAACAGTTCACCTGGTCCAGCCTTTAAAAACAATCCCATCTCCCTGATGATCTCCATTTCGGATGGAGAGCCGGCATCTACTTGCATTGGCTCTTTTGCGAGCCTAGATGAAAGGTCCACTGTGACCATGGACTAACTAAATTGCTTCCTAAAGTGTCCTGCTCAGTACTGCAGTTGATGCTCCTGTGAGTGAATCAGCAAGCCGTCGGATTCTTTAATCACTTTGCTTACGCTCATCTACCGTGGGCCAGTATTCCCAATCTTTTGATAAAGGTTGCGGCTATTACTGATGGCTGCAGTTTTTTTCGCTTCCCTGTCCACCGCTGCTCGCGATCATTTCTCATCCTTCACCATGATTTCGATAGCGCCCTAACAATACTCACATTTATGCAGAAAAAATATGTATACATATACGAGGTAGTGTAGAATTCATTGTGCTCGTACTATTCGTCGAGTTTTGTGAACGAGTACTGCCAGCGAGTTCAGCTTCTAAGCGGAAGAAATTTTAAAGTTCTCAACCAAAGCTTTTCGTTCCAGCGAAAAACTGTCTGAAAGACATCAGGGAATGGCTGGGTGGAGGCCCATCCGCTTGGATCAGTTATTCTGTCACTCATTTTTCAGATCTAAATGTCTCCTTAGATCAATCGCCAACCTTCTTCGACAGGCTTCTACCTATTGACCTTTTGGTCGTGGTTGCATCTTTGGCTTGCAATGAACCGTTTTGAAGTGTTCACTGTGTCATGGAGTACACAAGCTATCACTGGTACCACTGAGCCTTCATGTTATCTCAAAGTTCTACAAACTTGTTCGAATGTATGTTTTGTGTTTGTCACATCTTTAGTGTGTTGTTATCCTGGTTCGTTTCGCCGTTTGGACGCAATTATTTTCCTCCACATCTCGTCTGCTTCATGTGCCTTGCTCATATCTCCTATATCGCGTGCCCTAGTTACGTGGTGCAATACTTGTCTTACGGAAGCTAGTTTGAATCGAATATTCACACTCCAGTACAGTACTCTTCTCACATCGGTTTCAGTGATCAGATGACGCGAGCTCCGGTGGTTTGGTTTCCGTCAATTCGTGAGATTGTTGAATGTATCGCCTGGATCGAGTCTGCTGAGGGGATTGGAACGATGAAAAATGTGTTCGAGCAGACAAGTGCTCACATTCAACTGTTGTCAATCTTCCCTAATCCGGTAAGTCGTGACTGAATTCTATTTACGCTTTACTATGGTTTTTATGTCTGTCTAGTAACATGAATAACGTGGATATACCGCCGTTTTCGCATCTGATCAGTCAAATGGGGAAATCCAAGAAGGAAACGGGTTATCCGAAAAGTTGCTTCATAGTTGGTCGCTGTCACTTTCTCAGTGGAAGATACATAGTGCTGTAGAAGCTCGCAACTCACCTCAGGATAGTTTAGGTAACAGTATTAATCGGTTAATTGCATGCGTTTGGAAGAAAATTGACGTACCCTTTTGTGAAAACCACAGAAGAATTAGCCAGAATAATGTGTTGGTTGCTCAGGTTGCCTGTTGCCATCTCGACTGTTAGAGGAACATTTACGCTCTAGACTCCAATGTCAGTGATCAAAAAGTCATGGAAAAGCAATTAATTTGTTTAGTATTCCATCAAGGCCGTTCCAGGGCATCATTCTTCGATGTTTATCCGATACCCTCGAAAGGCTTTTGCATGAAAACCAAGCCGGTTTCGGACAGTTGGAGTTGTGCAAGCGGTTGTTGAACCCAGGTACCTTCATTAGGGCCACACCGTTCGTCTTCCTTCATCTGTTAACTCTAGACAAAGGAAGGGGTTCTTGAGGCCTAGTGTGAATCGCTGATTGTATCAATTTGTAGGTCAAGTGACAGGTTCTCATGTGAAAATAACAGGAACTAGTGTGGTAAGCATTCAAACTGTCCGCAGGCATTATCTTCCGCCTGTTATTCAATGCTCTCAAAAGGTGTGTGCGCGAGAACCATCCCGGTTTCCGACACGATCGGTCTGTGTTGACCTTAGAATATAGGCTTATGTTTTACGTAGATCCGCAGTTTCTATGTTTTCTGATCTGAAAGCGATATTCAATTCAGTCGATCGTGCAGTTCCGTGGCGCTGCCTCTCGTTAAAGGACATATCTAATTTCTGTATGTGAACATCCGAAGCCAAACTCCTGTTTACGGAGCCATTTCACCCGAGTTTACCATGAGAGGTGAGATCCGTCAGGACTACTTCCTTCCACCTCTTCAAATTTGCACAGGAGATGGTTATTGAGATGACTCTCCTCCAAATGACTCATTTTTCTCGGGAGTGGGATCTCAGGCTCCGAGTCTACTACCCGATCCCAAATGATTGGCGTTTGAAATAGCCTCTGCTAAAGAATTCCTACACACGGCCTTCTCGTGGCGGAGCTGTTCCTACTAAAGTGCCCGAACAAAGACGAATACCAGAAGCCGTTCACCGAGTGGACTAATCACTAATCAACGATCTGAGGGAGCTGGGAAAACCTTGATTCCAAAGCAGACACGAGCGGCGTACGAAGCATACGGTTTTTTGCTCACTGACATCCGCAAAAGATGACTGGGCACCAGGAGTGTCTAGCCCCATCCGAAGGGCGTATGAACTAAGTGATGAGTAACCGATTCCCGGTGGGTTGCGTGATCCTCATGTCGTCTTGCTGTCTTGTGGGTTAGACTGTTTGGTTAAAGGCCCGGTGTGCGATCCCTTCAGTCTACCTTCTTCTTCAGTTTGGACATCCAGGTAGTATCAAACTCACAGGACGTATATACCCTAGTGGATCGCTGATGGCGTAGTATAGCTGGCATGTTTGGTGAACTCTTTTCATTGCTTCTTTTTCTCTTCCATTTCTGGTTCATTGTTTTCATCTCGCCACAATTTCGATGGTGCACTGTCTGCATTCCGGTTTGTGCAAAATGTATGTGTATGGGGAATATTGGCAACATTTGGTTAGCGGGAAATATTTCTGACTTGGAATATATGCGAGTGTTGTTGCAACATTGAGTAAATACCCAAGTTGCAATTGCTTTTTAGTCGTCTGAACAGCAGTGCAGATATGTTTGAGATGCACTTTGCACCTTCAAAATGTAAATTACTGTTGCATGATTGGATTGGCCTAAAAGGGCATCTTATTCTTACAGGAGATTTGGATGAAATGGATGTGTTTGGTTATTTTGGCATTTGCATCTCACCTGTTAATCGTTTATCGGCTAACGTATCTTTGCGCTTGCAGATGGCTCAATTAGCACTTTTCAATTTAGGATATTTGTGGCACTGTCATGACGTCTTTTTATTGGTTTAAGGTCGTGCGCATACCGCGGCAGTCGGTACTACTACACGGTTCCGAATAAGGTCGTTTGGGGCCGATGTGCGAAAACTTTCGATGCTTGAGTACCGTTGCATTCGTACTTTTCTTTTGGTATTATGGGAAAATTATCGCAGTAACTAACGGTTCTATTGTTCGTACAGCTGCTGAATCAGACTAGATAAAGATGAATGGGATATGTTTTGCGCATGCCCTCAGGGCAACTGTCTCGTACGATGTTTCAGATTAATGCAGTGACTGGATAATGGACCAAGATGACCTAATGAGCCTTTATCTTGTTCTATGTCGTTGCAAATTTCAAGCTCACGTTTGCCTCCGCTCATTTAGCGGTCCTTTCTGCCTATGAAGCATGCTCTTCCACTTCACTTATGTGTGGAGCATGTCATAGAACAGTAGGTGATGTGACAAAATGATATGAGAATCTCAAGCTATAAGCTGGCCATTGTAAGTCCAGTTATGCTGTCGGATTGGAGTCTACGAGAGCGTCCAGACCAGGGTTGGAGACATCGTGTTATTTGGCTCAGTATGCCCGTCAGTGGCCTTTCTACATGCGCAGTTTTTTTTTTACGTAGTTCTTCAGCTGAATACTTTGCGGTTGATCTTTCTCTGAATCGTTCATTCCCCTGTCGAGAGGATGGTGTTATTGGATGGAAAACCGAACGAGAACATTTTGGTGCAAGGCTAAAGGTTGTAAAATTTGATCTGGCCTGAGGTCAGTGTTAGATTCAGTTGACCGTTCAGTTCGCCGGTACTGCCTATCACAAGGGGATGTTATTTCATCAGGCTGTACCATCGTTCTTAGCACCATTAAGAAAACTATAGGAAAATTGTCAAGCTGCGCTATCCGTTTTATGACTCATCAGGAGCACATCCAAGAACGCGCGAACTCGGGACGAACGATTATGAGTCGTATGCCTCACCCATTGCGTCACTGGGTAGGGTGTCAACGGTTTTAATAAACTTCTCTCCACCTCTTCGTTACTGATTTGCATGTCCACCGACGTCTCGCGCTCGATGATGATTCCTACTAGGGATGAAACAGATATACAGTGTTTCTGTGATCTGTTGACGCATTGGGTCGTGATGCCGCATGATGAGTAATTTCGTGAACCAACTAATCTATCAACAATGAACGGAGGGATGTCGGGTGAATTAATCTGTTTTCTGTCGTTGTATTGGAACTCCTGAATCAGAATTCTCGCGTAGGTCGATCTTTCGTCTGCGCTGAACCACAGAAGTATTGTTATTAAGGAATTTTTCTATCGTCATACATAATGCAGTACATATTATATGGCTGTCGAACTGGTGCTACCAGGTCAGTTATATATATATATATATATATATATATATATATATATATATATAACGATGGTAACCCTGATTCATGTTTGAATTTAGCTCAGAATGTTTAGGTTTCTGTGGTTGAAATTCTGTGACTATACCTTCTGACTCGTAGGTTTCAAACTCCACACTTCCCGGGTCTCACTACCGTGATTCTTCGTTGGTTTCGTACGAAGCACAACTGAACTGTTGCAGTGCACCAAATTCACATGTACAATTATTCATTTGGTGAAATCAGTTCTTTCAAGAATGTCCCCAGACGTTCCTGAGCCTCTTCTTCATGCTTGTCGGTGAATGGACTCCACATGTGATCGTTTATCTTGTAATAGAACTACAATATTACATGGCAAAGGTTTAGAAAGATGACGTGCCACTGTCATATATCATACGGATTCAGTGTGTAGTTTTTGTTCACGTTGTGAATGCTTTTTTCGATTATTTGAAAGCCGAATATCCATCTCTCGGAGTGGATAAAGCACTTATTTGATTTGAATTCACCAGTTGCTAACCCATTGTCCATCAACACAGTTTTCTTTGCTCAGTACATGCCCAGGCCTTGTTCTGGATGTATTATCATGTTCTGCGTTGCCGGACATAAATCTGTTCGAGTTAGTCAATTTCAATTTTTTCCCCTTTGCAGTGTGGTCATTATCTTCACATCCGATTTGCTGCTCGCACTGGCGACGCAATGGGCATGAACATGGTATCGAAAGCAACAAATTCGGCGTTGAAAGAACTCCATCATCATTTTCCTACGATGCAAGTAAGTATTCATCTTGATTTTTTTTTACACAACTGGATCGATCGATCGACCGTAGTTTTCATTGATCTGAGTTTCTCGGCTGTTGTTGAACTCTGCTCGATGTTGTGAAATTCTTCGATTTCAGATTAGTCATTCACTCAGTTCTGTTTCGTGGAGTTTATCTGTTTATGAGTGTTATTGATCATTGCTTGCTCAACATGTATTACTTTCTTTTAGGGATATAGGAATTATTCCTGGTAAAAATGTGGTTGAACTGGGTTTTGCTCTACTGTTGGGGAAGTTCTTCAATGCAGATTTGAATCCTCGTGTCTTCTTGTCGGTTTAACGCGGTAGCTTCTTAATTATGTCTATGCTTAACGAATATCGACTGTTAGATGGTCTGGAAATTCTGCCGTAACAGGATTGCACCTTGGTATGGTGGCTTGCGTTCCTCCGCCACCTGAGAGGCCAGACTGCACTTCTTCAAACTGAAGGCCCAATCAAGTCCGAAGACTTTCGATGTTTGAACGCCGTTGCTTTCGTACTATTGATAGAGCATGATGGTACAATTTTCTCACCAATTCAGCGGTTGGGCCTGAGGTTTTGGGCTTAGGGTTCAGTTCTTAGAAGGGCAACTGTATCTGAAATATCAAGACGATTGGAACGTTATGCGCATATCCACTGAACGCCTTTCCTTCTGTTTGCTGCCCTCCGAGAAAGGTTGTGATTGGAAAATGGGTCGAGAATGTTCAGTCGATGACATAACGGAATAACTCTAATCAGTGGATTGCCTCTTTTAATTTCCTTTCAGTGGAGATGACACGTGATATGGATCAATGCGGCAGTCGATGGCTTTCTTTCGAAATCTCTTCCAGATAGGCGTTAAACCTTGAAGTCGGTCTTTCACTATTCCTCAGTCGCTTTTCAGTAGACGGTTCTGTGAGGGTGCAGTTGGAACCAGAAAACTTTGGTGCAAGTTTGCTGGTTGTGAAAACAGCAATCTGGTGCTCATTGTTCATGATTAGGCTAACGCCGCGATTTTTTCAAGCACGAAAGTGCGCTGTGCACGGCTGGACTAGATTCCAGTCAACGGTCTGTTCGTTTATGCGGTTCCGTGCCTGTTAACAGTACTAGACAGTAATGTTATTGGCTGTTCATAATACCTGTTTAGAAGCTAATGACGTTTTTAATAACGTTGGTTTTAAAACCATCTTTGTTTTGTTAATTTGTTCTCCTCGGCTCTTTTCCGCCTTCCAACTTTTACGTGCCAAGTTATTCTACTTTCTTTTTGTAAGTAAATAGTTTGAAATCAAAGAGAAAATTACGATGAGTGTGTTTTCGTGGTGTTCCTGGTCGTCAGTGCTGCGACAACAGACATTCTTGCCATCAGTTTTTTTAGAGGAAATGCTGTGCGTGAATTCATTGTCCAAATTTTCTGTTCTCCAACCGTCGCCGTGGTCAGGTCCACTTAACCGTAGTTGTAATAGCTACGGCCACACTGAAAAGAGCTCGAAATGGCAAGTCGAGTGGGCTAATCGGTTCCAGACCAAGGTGGATCCTCCGGGGCGCGAGCGCAAACTTGAATATGTGAATGTTACTGCCGTTTTAAACCCCGTGGAACCGAATTTCGGAGACCAAAATCTGCGATAGGTGGGTATTAAATGCATTAAGTGAGCAATAAAAAACGACATTTCAGGACCATTTCAGCGCCCATTTTGCAGCGTCAAACGGTTCCTTTCAGGATAGTCATCTGGTTCGACGAAAAGCGGATTCTTTACGGCGATTGATGCCAAACGGGGCCTTCTTTTGATCACAGTCAAGCTGCCGAGTATAACAGAAGCTTCTTGTGCAACCAGTGCGCATAATGGCGTTTGTTTTGTGGCCCACTTTCGGCTTATTGCCCGGTAGTTTTCCAAATCCTTTTGCAATTGTTACAAAAGCGGAACGTTATCGTAAGTTGAACGAATAGATCTCCTTACCACACTTTTAAGTTTTCAATAAGAGTGAGTGCGTTATTACCGCACAATAATCGCCCGTGCGTTGCTTGCACGGCAACGACAACGGTGCGTCATCCGCCATCCATACGCACCTACGCGCCTACGGTTCATTGTCCACCTGTAGGACAAATTCATGCAGAGCGTGGGTTTCGCGGATGATATTTTAGAATTCTCCCTTCTATTGATCTCATCCCTTCCGGGTTTCCTGCTGTGTTCGACGACGTTACTATGTCTGGCAGTTCTCCGAGAAAAAAACATTAACGTGAACAGCGTCTTTTTCAATCCATGAATGTTTTTTTAAATCCCATGCTGAACTTCAAACGATCTACTAATGAACCAAGGCAATCAAAGTGTTTACTTCCTAATTTTTAACTTGACCCAACCATGCCTAGTTGGAAGATGTGCTTTTCTCGATAAATTTTAAAGTTATTCGAAAATTCGCTTATGCAACACGCCGTCACATGTCGGTCACAGTCGTATCCGGCCGCGAATCTGATTTCTTCAGTGCTGTCGGTTGAACACATGATTTATACTGGTCAGAAAACACGCAGACTTAGCTTGTGCACGACGTACGCAGGTAAAATGTTTTGTTCAGCGTGTACCTTTATCTCCCGGATACGAGAACCCACGGAACTAAGCTAATTCTCCATACGTCAATGCTTCTTTTCGGTTTGTCCCTGACTGAAAGCTGATTCATTGCTTGCTCGTGTTGCGTTTATTGTTTAGCAACTACGCACTCGACAAATCATCAGTATCTGCATTATAATTCGTACTGTTTTTGCGTAATATTTATGTCACTTCAGACGTTTGTAGTTACTTCCATGTTATTCTTTGAACTCATTGATGCTCGCTTATCCTGTTGGTTGTATAATTTGTCTACCTACACCGAACGACCATGAATATTGCAGCTATGTCAATGACGTAGTTCCTCTATCCGATTCTAGTGGCCACCAGTATCCCAAAAACTTTGTTATCTAACGTGCACAAATTTCGGTGTAGGTTGCCGAGGGTAGCGCTTAGAAAAAATACAAATAAGTAACTACCTCGGCTGTTTTTCAGGCAAGCATTTTATTTTTCGTTCCATTACTATTTGGTCTAGGTCATCTCGCTGAGCGGAAACATGTGCACAGATAAAAAGCCGGCTGCTATCAACTCCATTCTGGGTCGTGGGAAATCCGTGATCGCCGAGGCTCATCTTCCGGCTACTGTGCTGGCGCAGGTGTTGCACACCACGGCCTTACGGCTAGTTCGTCTGGCACATGCAAAAAACTGGACAGGTTCAGCCATGGCAGGCTGCCTGGGGATGGTGGGTTCGAACGCACATGCGGCGAACATTGTGGCCGCGATTTTTGCAGCCACAGGTCAAGACTTGGCTCAGGTGTGTGTGTCTTTTTCACGGTCCGATCCAATTCTGTATGCCAGTCCTTAATGACTGTGCAGTTTTTAGTGTTAGGTAATGGCTCATAGGGAATGGAACATCACGGAAGAGGGACAAACAAGAGAGCAAAAGATAATTAACCACATCAAACTAACTGTTTTTTGTCTTCACTCTGCACTGTTTATGATTTTTTGATTGTCTCTGGATTGTTCTTAAGTAGCACGAGTTTTGTGGACAGGCCACACACCGTACATGCCGCTGACTTTGATTCTGAGAAGTATACCTCAGCATCTTTGACCAACAACAATCCTCATCTCTTTATCCTCCAACGGGGAAGTCGGGAAGCACCAACCGAGGCCAAAGCCGAACCTAACTGCTTTATATCCCTACACGAAGTCAAACGCTGACCGCCATGTCGCTTCTTCCAGTCTTACGCACCACGTTCATAAAGAGCACGAAAAGGTAGACTACAGAAAGGCATAAGCAACACGTGTCCAAGCCATCGAAGACTAAGTAGAGCGATTATCTCAGTCAGAGGAGGACTGTCTGCACCCAACACACGACGACGCACCTCGTCCTCTCTCACCCGATGTTCCGACCACACACGAGCAATGCTTCCGAGAAGTCAATGGTCGAACACGGAAAGTCACCGGGCATCCTCAACACGGATAGACCAGGTCTCGCAACCACAAAGAAGAACACTACGAACTATGGTATTGGACACCTCCTGAGGGGAGGTCGGATATCATGGTGGCACCACAAATGTCGGAGGTTCACGAAAGCTGCTTTGGCTTTCGCAATTCGTGATGAGACCTCTTCTCCAACTCCTTCACCAGGTGTAACCAGTTTCCCAGTGTGTTTGAATTTACTGACTACTTCTAACCGACCAACACAAAGGATGAGTGCAAACAGGATTCTGCCAGTCTTGAAGAAGTAGCTTGCATTTTGGAGGTGCAAAGCCCATTACCGTATCTGGAAACCTCAGTCGTCGTGCGGTCTAACGCGCGCGGAATTGCCTGCGCATTGTCACTCAGCAGGGCAATATTGTCGACATACTCTAAGTAAAAACCCTGCTCCACCATCCATATAATGAAACGCCAGTGACCGCAATTCCTACCTGTTTTTAGTTTTTCCGGTTTTCTAATGGAAAATTGCTGTCACCACAACACCCGTGGCCTTGTTCTTTCCACTAGTCCTAGACCACTGGTTTTGATTTTGATGAATGCTGCCATCACAATTAGACTGCACCTTGGCATGGTTTTACGGCTTGCGCGCCTCCATGACGCAATGATCTGTACAGGGTGGGTTATTTCAAGCCAAAGACTCGATCATTTGTTGATGGCCAACGGCTAGGGGCGTTAAGCAGTTGTATGTTGGTCATCCTGTTTGGGGTTCGAGCGGATAACTCAGTAGGAAAAACTGAGTGGATGAATAAATGATCCGTGAAGATGGGCTCCTATTCGGCCACTTTTTGCTGTCATGCAGACAGATTCTTTTTGAAAGGAAAGGATTTGGTTCTGCTTACCGGCTGAACTGCTTAACAGTTTGTCTACCATTTCAGTTAATTACAAAAATTGAGCAAATTCTATTCTACCGCTTAGGATAACCAGGATCGTAGTGGTCGTTAATTCAAAGAGCGCGAATAACGACAAGTACGACATTGGTCGGAGATGTCGTGCCGGATTTGCGCTCCATTGCCTTGTGGGTGAAGCGTTTGAGTCAAGTGCTCCGGCTAGAACTTTCAATGAAAAACCCATTCTGTGATGCAGGCCGCCGCGAAGTATTGCTCACCCAAGTACCTCCAGCATCTTTTCTATGAGGAACCTTGACAGCCTTAGTTCTTTCGATACTGGTGTAGCATGTACCAAGACAGCGGTCTTCCAAGGGGCTGTGCGACAGACTTAAGACAGAAACAGAAAAACCAACGTCAGACGAAGCCCAGTAAGCATATCCGCCGGTATTAACACTTACATAATGGGACCATTACGGCGGTATGCAAAAAACATGCTGCACAGGGACCATGGAAAATGCCAGGGAAATTTGCGGCTGTATAGATTTATCTTGGCGCAAGGGCAGAAAATAACATGTCAAATTCGCTATCTTCAATCACCGCCTACTAAGATAGACTGCAATAAGCGACCTAATAGCACAGCGTATTTCCCACATTCTAAGTGAACCAGTTTCCTGTTTGAGTATATATTAGTGCCAGTATTTTCATATGAGAAAAGAGTGATTTTTATTATCATCTCACTGGCAAGTTGAAAAGAAAAGGCCTGAAGGGGGCAACCTTGACAAATATTATTTCTCCTAGTCGCCGTAAGCGGGAGGTCGGCTTCAGCCGTTCGAAGGCAGTTTGGAAAAGTGAAATAAATTTCCGTGGCACGGACTTCAGTCAGAAACAGTGCTGCAAAACGGATCAAACTGCAAGCCACTTTGAGCTGAAGAAAGACAGAGATTGTGGACCTGTGGGATGTTTGCCTATAATCTATTATTTCCTATCGGGTGTGGATTTGATCAGCACAACCCTGACCGGTCCTGAAAGCGAGTTGGTTTTCGCGCGCATACCTTTCGTCATTGCAAGATAATTGTTGCAGGATAATGCCCGTGAGCGATCTGGATGCGATGTTTACCGAACTAATTCTTCTATGATTTTCATATTGAAATTTATCACTTTTATTGCAGAACAACACAGTCCCCGATTTCCATTAGTCCTTATTATCTGTTCTCTAGCTAACTTTGATTCGAAGAGTCTTGTTAACTTCGGTGTTAACACTTCGCCGGCATCCGACAGCCCACCTGGTCCACTGGGCTTAAACCTTCTTTCTGTTCCGAATAGATGGTGGTATGTGTTTGCGAACCAAGCCTGAGTACGTTGTTGCAAGATTATGCTTGTAAAACAGAAACTGACACTTTGCCATGTCATAGATTAATCACCTTCTGACCACTGGCCTGAGCGGACCGCGATTGAAGTTGCAGTATTGGTATCGGCACGAATAGTGGTTAGTTTCGCTATTCGAGATGGAATCTGAACAAGGTGCAATCCGTTCGAAATCACAGTAAGCACAAAAATACGCGTCTCATGCAAAAATCGTTTTTTTTCTGTTTCTAGCATTCTTAACCCGATGTCGTGTAAACTCGTACATTGTGTGGCAGTGAGAAACGAAGGATTCTGAGGATCCACTAATTTACGAAAACATTCTGTCGTTCTTCTTCATGAAACTGCTGCCATCGCCTGCGTTTAGCTACATACTGCAAGGTGGCGAATTTTTTACCCATCCTTTTGCTGCCTCGATCGGGTTTGCTATACAACCCGGCAATATGGGTGTTAAGGACAGATTTACAAAGGATTTTGGTGTTTGAACGTGATCGTCTTCGTGATGGTTGCATAATATGGCAAGAGAATTCTCTCAGTAACCCAGAGGTTAGGCAAAAGGTCTTGGACTATGGGTTCCAATCCTCAGGGGAGACAGCCTAACTCAAATGGATTCCGATTGAGATATTTTTTACGCATGCTCACAGAACGTTACCCTGGTGTCAGAGGCAGGTAGTTGTTGGAAGATGAGTCATTGTGATCAGTCGATGACATAGTAAGAAAGTGTGAAAAGGTTAACCGATGGACTGACAAGTATTAGTCCAGCTAGATTGCCGAGTTTGAATCTACGAGATCCCCCAGAGTCATGCTTGAAAGTGATGTGATAGGGATTAGTGGGGCCCGCTAGTAGGGCACTTGCGTTGGAAATATTTCTTCTCCCGTATAACTCTTCACTTTAGTGCCATGCAGTTGATTTTTTTACTGTTTCTCCTGTTTACTCTTTGAAAGTAGCAACCAAAATCAGAGCACCTCGATGCGAGCTTAATGGTCGGGATAACTGAAGTTGAACTGAACTTCTCGCGTTGGGTGCGTTGACGACCATTGATTTATCAATTATTTATATTCTTCCTCACTATCATTCCCCATAAAGTTTCTGTTAATATTGTTTTCTCGCTCATATCCAGGTTGTTGACTCGTCAGCCTGCTTGACACAATTTGAAGTCGGCGACGGCGATTCTCTCGTTGCTAGTGTCACAATGCCTTGTGTGGAAGTGGGAACCATAGGCGGCGGTACGCGTTTGCCAGCCCAACGCTCATGCCTGGAAATCCTCGATTTAAATGTGGATCGACCCACGGAACATTTGGCTCGAATCATTGCTGGAACTGTTCTGGCTGGAGAACTCAGTTTGATGGCTGCGTTGGACACGGATGACTTGGTCACTGCTCATCTTCGCCTGAATCGAGCTGTGACGAAGCCGACCGCGTCGTCACCTGTTAAATCAGTGACTTGCGACTCGGAATTTTCCTGTAACTCCGAAAACTGTTCTGGTTCCTCCAAAGGCGGTATTGATGTTCCGTCATGGTCCGGGACTCCAATGCAAATCAAGTCAGATTCATCCAACGGGCTTGACTCCTTCCATCCGACCATGTGATTCCGTTCCCGTGACTCCCACAAGAATTGTTCATTCTTTCTCTCACGGTGTGTGTCTACCTACTCCCTTATTCTTCACACATCGATCCGTTCATTTAGGAAGAAGGACTACACAATCCCACAATCCAGATTTTGTTCGTCCGTCTTGAGCTATACTGTTTTAGATACACTTTTTTCACACGATTGTTCTATGTGACAATAGAATTCAGCTTAATCGTAGGAATAGCTAAATTTATTGAGGTGTACTTTCGGTAGGAGCAAACTGAAAACCATCGTGACCGATTTGATGATCCCTGATAGCAATAAGCAACTTGGATGATCCTCAATGAACAACACACGAAAAGTAGCTGTATCGATGTGCGTACAGTGTGCGCTCAAACATTTGGCCTGTCGAGTCACCTGAAACTACAAGCGCATGATTTTTGGAGCTCGCCAGTGTGAGCTTGTTTTGCTAGTCGAAACTAGGTGATTGTGATGCTTGGTAGATTATATACGTACAGTGACTAAGAATTCATGCAGTGCAAACACCCGTCTCAGCACGGTACAACGGCTTCATTCCAGCGGCCATTATGTTTGTTCCATCACTTCGCGTCCTAGCTCGATCGAGCTCGATCGATATGCACTACTGATGATTCCTAACTAGGTCGACGTTTGTGTGGTTTTCCCCGGTGTCTTGCACGGTTCGGGCTAGCATTATGATTTAAAGAATTTTGCCACATGATCTCCAATTACAGATGATTGACGTGATTCGTCCTGTAATCCCGAATTTACTCGATAGTTTGTTTTTCTGTTTGTATATTTGCGGTAATCTGTGTACATTTCTTGTGCTAACAGAACCGTGCGCGAGAAATAGAAAAAATGACAGCGTGGAATGCAGCACACAGTTCAGCAAGACTTCTTCATATAATCGACTATCTATCTTCGTCCCAGGTTCTCTTGTGGGCTGCCGTACAAGTCGGTCATCCTGCCCAGAGTAGGCCTGTTTATCTGAGGGTAAACTACTAGTCCTTGTCCAATTTACAAGGCAGCAGCGTTGCTCCAGACCATCCGGGTACCGGTTGATCCGTCCTTGCCGAGTCGGTGGAACACGAGAAGGAGTAGTGGCCTCATTTTGTTGCCGGACAACACTCTACACGTCACAGTGTCTCCAGCGTATAGATAAGTCGATTGTCCGGCAAAAATTTGCCCAGCGCTCGACGTTGCTATTGCTTGTCCGCGGCCACCTAATCAGTGAACTTGGGCTCATTTTGTTGACGGTTGACTCCCAACATTGATGGTTGTATCCTGTCCGCAGCTCAGGAATCCCCCAGCTAAGTGTAGTTTTACCGTGGGTGGAACTCACACTGGGGCTACTTCTTCCTCTTCCATTCAGCTATACAAAGTAGAAATGAACGTGTGGTTTCGCCACTGCAAGTCGTCATTGCTGCAGACACATCCGTCTAATTTGCGTTGTTGACAAACGGTTGTTTGCGCGTGCTGCTCTGATGTAAGTAGGTTGAGAATTTGGCTCTTGTGCACTGGCCACTTTGTGAGTGGTTTACCCTACGTGAGAGATTGTTTCTTCCGAAATTCTCGTTTCTCTTTACTCTTTCTCTCTCTCTCTCTGTACCAATAACTCCCTGCGACCATATTCATCCGAAATACACGTTTTCGTTTAGTGGACTGAAAGTTTAAAGTTCATACTCTTTCTGACTGACTGTATTAACAGATTATTTGTTTTCTGAATTTCATGCCGGCTGAGCGCTGTTCACCGGACCTACCGATATCTACTGCGGTGTAACAAGCTAACTGTAGGTCAATCACAGATGAATCCTCGAGCAATCTTCGAGAGCTGTTTAGACTGCCGTTGTGTAGTGGCGTTCGACACACCTAACAAACGGATTTATATTAATGTTACTAATAGTCTGTGACTCCATTGGCTTGTAGGAAGTCAAATTACGGAAGAATTCGTAATGTTTAATCAGGATATCGATTCGCTAATCGCCTGTCAGATGGATTACCAATAGGTAATCCTTCGTTTTTGTTAAATATTGCAAGACCACTGAAACTATTCTCGTGATGACCAGGTTTATTTACCATCTGTCAATCCAAAAAGATCAGAGGTCGGAATCCCGAGTTCGCTCCCTTGTGTGGTAGATGAAAATTGTCTGTACTTCTCTCCAAATAGCACTTGAAATTCCAGGATTGCGGTTGCCGATCGCTATCTTGTAATAGTGTCTAGTAGATATGGGGCATGTCTCTTCCATTGCACTCGTAGTTTTAGTATGTCATGAAAAGGTACCAAATAGTCATGTGGAGGATTGCAGCACGCATTTACGCGATACGTTTATGCATGTCTGAGTCTCTACGGTAATATCGGGTTTTGCATCCGTTTTGACGTAGTAATGTAGGACGGAAAACCCACTTACTCACCACTCATCCACGAGCTGGAATCGAACCGGAGACCTTTTGCTTTCCGGGTTTATGTCTCTGCTACCGTGGGCTCTGCTCACGAACGCGAATTGCATGGGTCACTGGAATACTGGCTCGCTTTATATTAGTCTCATTGATTTTTCGAGCCCTTCATTTCTCATCCTTGTTTGTCATGGATCGTTCGAAGTCGTTTTACCATGCCTGAGAACCGCTGGGACGGATTGGTTGACATCGATCTCATATGGTCCGTCGTTTCTAATTTTCTCGTTAACTGTCCAGGTCTTAGTCGTTGCTTAGAATGCTTTGAGTGTCGGTTTGACCTTGAGTGGTTATTGATTTCCATTGAGGTAGCACACTTGATACCGCGCTTTACCCCGGCCTGGATAATCACCTGGCACATTACCGAAAGGTTGACATTTCCCTTAGAACGACCCAATAGTTTGGTCATGTCAGCCATTGTTGATATCGCTTAGTGATTACTTTGAATTGCTGAGTATGTTTTGGGAAACTTAGCAAATGTTGTAGGATCCAACGGCTCCTACACGTCTGGATCCTGTAACATTTGGCGAATTTGTTAATCAGTTTTAAGAAGCTAAATGCGTTCATGAATGCAAGCTGGCGGATCCTAGTGGGCTGCTGACACTGGAATTGCGAATGCGTTCAGTGTATTTCGGATGCCCGTTACCCTCCATCCGGTTGACTTGAATGGTCTTTGATAATCAGTCTAGGGCAATTGGCTCGGCCCTGATTCCAATCCTATCACCGGTGGTAGTTAGGTCATGCGGCCATTTTGGTGAAGAGGCATATTGGTCATCTGGGATGTCTAGCTTCATCCCCACCGAAGAGCGTGTGAGTTCAATAACCGGGCATCGGTCTGCAGTGAGTTACGTGACCCTTGAGTCCTACTGTCGCCTTGTGGGTTATGTCGCTCGGTTTTGACAACCGGATAGGGTGAAACCAACAGAGAAACCATGGATCTCGATAAATAGCCGGTTACGTGGAATTGGAGAATGGAAGAACCAACTTATGCGATAGACTTTGCACATTTTATCTTTTTCTTTCCTCATTCTGTATCTTTGTTTTCACCCTTTGCCATGTTTCCGATGTCGCATTATTTGTGCTCAGATCTGTGATATATATATAGATATATAAGTATATATAAGTATATATATATATATATAAGTACATATATGTATCGCACCTCACCTTTTGAAATTGTATGCGGTTCTATGCCACTCTAGGTTTCACGATCTTTTTCTTGCTTTTATGCACTATACCTCTTATGTTATGAAGCATGCTGTCCCATAACACTCTTGTAATAAAAAGTCTATGGCAGTGGGAAATATCACTGGCAAGTTTGCATACGTAATGCCGGGATATGGTACGGGCCGTGGATTTCCCACAAATGTATACAGTCTGCATACGAGTAGAATCGGTAGCCGAATGGCACTTAACTGGCAAACGATCTGCTAAGTAGAGTACCAGCTCAAACTGAATTGGTTAGCAAGTCATCTATGCGCGAGCTGATCAGTTATGGCTGCTTGTCACATGATCGATCATCCACCGACTGTGCCTCATATCCGTTGCCACCCACTTTGTAATATTAACAAAAGGGCCCGAAACAGACGTGTGTAAATTCGAGAACAAGGGTATATCAATGCCACCCTGTGCCTTGTTCAGAGGGATTATGAAATAAATTTTGAATAAAAAAAACGTACCAGGTTTTTGCAGCGGCAACAGTGGTTCGGTAGTGGTGGTGATGTCATGGAATGTGGCTACTCAGAGTTAGGTCTGATTTGATTAGAATCACGTCACAATGCAATTCTAGATCTAAAGAGGATGATATTTCCGAAATGAAAAGGGGCATAATGCCGGGATGTTACGGCATTGTCATCAGAAACATCAGAAGTGACATCGCAATTTCGGCAAACCTTGAAGAAGCGAAATCGGAAAAGAAGACGAGATGTTTGTGAAAGTTCAAATGATGATGCCTATCAATAATGAGATGATTTTAGCTATTCAAATTTGCTTGTCCAAACTAGCAATGTAATATCCTCGAAGTCAGTCTTTTGAGGTCTAGCAGTAACAGTAACGATGGTGATGATGACTTAAGACAATACAGACATTCACGGTAAGTAGGCAAATTTGACGCAAGTAATCCGTAGTACTCGGAAGACATGTAATAGAGTAGTAGCCAAATTAAATGAAATGCTAGAATACGTGAGAGCTAGTCAAACCGAAATGGTCGAAATTCATTCTTGCAAATGTACGTAAGATAAACATCCTGAAGGTCAATAATTGAAGGGAACCAATAAGAATACTCATCTGTATGAGTGATTTAAATTGTTTACGAACATTCAGACTGCTTCTTCCAAACTCAGCCTGTTCTGGATTTGCTTTTTTAACAGCAAACTGCGTTTTTAATGAATTTGGTTTCCGAGAAATTGTAAAAATGTTCGAACGGTCTCGTTCGTACTGAATTTTATCTGTATCCCATTTCGAAGGTTATCAGCTTATCGAAAATCACCTGTCATATCCCAGGAATAATACTGATTGTATCACGGACTGCGTTGGGTTCAGAGACTTCGGATAACGATATTTCCGAAGTATCCCTTGCAATACCTGTTGATTTACAGTCGTTTTGCTTTCATTGGTTAGATCAGATCTTCTTCGAAACAGCCATTCCAACTGTATTGTGGACCGTTCTGTTTCACTCCAGTTAGTCAGTGGAAGTTTCCTATTCCAGTACGATCGGAGCTGGTAGATGTGTTATCAAATAGACTATCTTGTTAATGACACCATGTTTTTCTATCGATAAAGATCCAAGGTGCAATAATGTACTGTGTATGCATTACACATTCTATCCACCCTAGTGCTCGTCCAATACTGTTGGCCCATGTCTGCTAGATAAAAGCCTGCCCCCAGCACATGTGGATTAACACTCAAGCAACTCCGTAGCCTTAATGCGGTTCATGACAAATGGAAATAAGTAGTAAGTTCAAAATCGCGAATTCGTAAAAGTTTTGAAAGCCGTCAGCAAATGTACCCGGATTTCGTATTAATAAATATGTTTACTTTTATTTCAAGTCTAAAAGTTCCAAACGTGCGAATGCTACCCACTTTTCAATTAACTACTTGAGCAGCTTCATTCCAAGAATGGCTTTCGTAAAACTGGACGAGATTGCACCGTTGATGATTCCTAACAAGGGTGAAGCTGTTGTAGTGCTTTCACGGTTTCTTAATAACCAGTTGTGCGTTGATATCACGTGGTGAATTATTTCATGGAAATAAAGGAACCGTATCTCGTCATCCCTCAGTGTGTCTGCGATTTTTTGTCAAGGTATAGTTTGATTCCGCAATTTAGACCCGCGGTGGCTTTCTTGACTTGGTTTGGGATGGATAAATTGTCGGAATTGAATCGATATTGTGAGCGATCTGCTTTCTGGCCTCATTCGTTTGTTTTTTTTCTGCATCGGATGAACTGGGATTCCTTGTTCACATATCGTCCAGCGCTTACTATGCGAAGTTATTTTCTGGGACTTGAAAAGCGTTTCTTTTCCATCATGGAATGCAGTCACGTTCTGTGTGGATCGCAGAAGCAGTGCTCTGAATTGTTTCACCTTTGCGGATGTGTAACTGTGCCTGTCATGATTCATGTTCACTTGAGATAGATCGTTTCTGGCATTCACGTCAGACGCTATCATCCAGTACGAGACCACGTATTCGCTGATCATAGTCGTCACATTAGGCTTGAATGCGTGGGTGTTTCGAGGTACGTTGGTGCTAGGTTGTGTTTACCGAACCCACGCGCTGACGTAGTGAAGTGTGTTGAGAAAAGTCCTTTTTGCATTGGCACTCTACTAATAAATTATCGGCAAAACCAATTTGTGTCGTTCGATTATGATTTCGATATGTATCGGACCAAAAGTCTGTGTTCCTTGACGCCCTCGAATCATCCGAGTATTTGGAATTGGTGTAGATATATCCTGGCATGAAATGAATAGATGCACATCATCTTTTCGAATAGAGTTAATAATAATAGCAACCATTTGCATCCCTATGTAAATCGATTAAGATTGCCACGAAATTCATCTGAGAGCCTTTCGGATCAACGTTTCGAAATACAAAAAAGACTAGAGACAGAATGCGTAATATCTTGCGATGCCAGGGAACAGTCGAATAAGTCTCCCTGTGTAAAGAATGCCTAGTCTGTGAGTATTAAGTCTGTAAATTTTTCTACTCACGGGGACGTTTATGTTGAATAATTCCGAGGATATTCAGTTTACCACGACTAATCGATTGCTCACAGTAGCGATTGCTGAAGTTTTGCGAAGCTAATAAAAAGCGATGGTTAGACAGCGCTTGAACAAATAAAAAACTGCGATTGAGTAAACTTTTATTGTTCAGTAACACCGTTTCACATTGTTATTTTGATACATTGCAAACCGAACTCCATTTTGATACAGTTATTGTTATTATTTTATTATTGTTATTATTATTATTATCATTATTATATTCTTACCAAAGAGCTCCTTTCTCATCCTCCGGAGCAAGATGTCCACCGGAAATTTACATCGACAATGATTCTTGAACTCTGTTGACAAAACTAAATTCATTGATCCATGGGAACCTTTCCGAGCTGAGTTACTCTGAGCATCACGGTCACATTTTGTGCGGAATTAATTTGAATACCAATCAGCGAAGATGTCCTTGCCCACGTAGCGATCCTGTTACCGCGGCTGATGAT
This sequence comes from Fasciolopsis buskii, assembly GCA_008360955.1. Lineage (NCBI taxonomy): Eukaryota > Metazoa > Platyhelminthes > Trematoda > Plagiorchiida > Fasciolidae > Fasciolopsis > Fasciolopsis buskii. Next base: position 106,511 of record LUCM01009769.1, on the reverse strand, counting down.
GAAATGTTCACGATCTGGTCGCTATAACAGAACAAATACGAACATCCGGCTGATTTCCCGAAAAAAATAGTTATGCTAGGTCTAGTCAAACGCGGAAGGTCAAGGTCAGTGTGCCATCAGCATTGGCATAGTGTGTGTATGTCGCTCGCTAAATCCGGTGTGATGTGCGATGTTTTTGGGTTGTAGTCATCCCCCCCCGTCGTTGGTTAAAAAGCTCCGAATACACTTTGCATAAAAGTTGCCTTGGTGAATTACGAGGAACTCTTAGGATGCGGTAGTTTTGTCAACAGACGGAAAGTTGAAATTTACTCAAGCCAAAGCAATAAAAATTCTGCGCATCTATTCAAAACAGGTCGTTTATTTATACGACAATGTGAATGCCAATGAGAATGGTCTAACCCGCTGATCTTATTACCCGAAAGTGAGGTTAAACTTACAGTTACAATGCATTTTTCCTTTACCTCGAACATGTTTGAACAATATTCTCTGGACGTAAATCAACGGCTTGAACGACATACCAGTTTAGTTCATCAAACACTAGCAAGTTTCACGTCAAGCCCTGATTAGTGAGGATTGTTACAGTAATCAAGGGATACGCGCCGTCTATTTTCATTACCTGAGAGACTTTCGCGCGAAATCGTCTAATGATGAGCATCAAAGCGGTACATTTTAAAGGACGCGGTCATCGGGGAATTTTTCTTTTTTTGTTCCCATTGTATCTATTCGATAAAGCTAGGACTCGTACACCGTTCTTGTGTCTGACGTGTGCGGATGATGTAATCACACTTCCGACGTGTCGCGTTAGCGCTGTGCACATGGGTTGCTCGCATATGTGCATAAGACATGTGGCTAACCTACACGGATAACCAACCTACAAAAGGACTGTCACGTTGACAGACCATTAGGTTGCAGTGAAAGTTGGTCTAAAGGCGATTTATAAATCGGGTCTTTATCCTCTCCAGTTGTCAGAATGAGTCAGCTTGATCGTAAAATATTTTCACCACACGTATGCACGAATGAAGAAAATCCGTAACGTCACTCTCATTGCAAAATGTATTTAGACCAATATAACTCAATGATCCAAATATGGATTTATTTCCTCCAGACCATTGTTTCATGATAAATCCTTGATTCTTTTAAACCTTACTCCTGGTAACACTTTATCAATGGGGAAACCAGTGTACTCAATATCCTTATTCATGATGAGCAAATCAAAGCAAATGAACTAATGTCGCTGTGATACCGGATGGCGATATCCATATTGGGATGCAAAAAATAAAAATGGATATTCCACCAACTACCTGAGAATTGAATTAACTTTGACACTTTCATCTTGAACGAATACAACATTGTTCCCAACTTCCCTGACAGGGCCCATCATTTATTGTACTTAGACATGCTATCATTGAGGATCAGTGACAAAATTCCATCTAATAATTCAGAGAGAGAAGTAATTCGCGAAACCCGGGTTAACGCAAATTCTAGAGAACGCAAAATCATGATTATGCTTGGATTTCGAAATTTATCATACATACCATCTGATGTGGTTCATTCGGTCGATACGAGTGGAGTGCGAAAATGCGTCTGAACAAATTAACTGTGTTCCAACATGGCTTTCAGATTGTTGTAATTTTGGTGTATTCTGACAACGCAGAAAGCGAACGAATGAGACAACCGGTACATGAAAAAAGAAATTCGAAAACAATCTGAATCACGTGTTGCCTATCATATTTTTTTCTACAGGAGCCGATAGTATTCGTTTCGACGCTGTCATTCGGCAACAGAATGCTGTTATTTTCTGCAAGTCAGACCGATGACGTATTCGACTGTCCTCATTGGAGGCTAATTTTTGATGGATATCAAAGGAAGTTGGATTTTACCTTGTATCGGTTTTGTTTACTTCTTTTAATAATGGAATGGCTATTTAAGTCATTTTCCCGCTGGGTGGTTGCTGTCAACTGGGTGCTTCCAAGTAAAGAATATTTTTATTTAAAATGAGCGTTTAATATAAATTGACCGAAGTAGGTTGAATCTTGTGTTGTGTTTATGCACACAGTATGCCTTTCCCGCCGTACGCTGTTGTACGAGGCACATAGTGGTTGAAAGATGAGTCCATGTGGTCAGTCGATGGCATGCTGAGAAAGTAGCAAAACCCTAACCAATAGGCCGATGCATACCGGTCCAGTTAGACTGCTGGGTTGACTTCATCGGGATCCCTCCCAAGTGACAGTTGGGGACAATAAGTGATATGATCCAGTGCAGCAGTTACTTCCAGGTCGAGGTTGCATCGACCAGGTATTCATTCTTCGCCAAATACTTGAAACGCGTCATACACACCGCCGCCCTACGATCGTAGTCTTTCTGGACTTTCGACTCCATGGATCGACCAGAACTATTCAGTGCTCTCCACCGGAAGGGTATGCCAACGAAGTTTGTGAACCTGTTGCGAGCATTGTACTCGCATACCTGTGGTCGCATGAGGGCATACAGCAAACTAGCAAGTTCATTCGAAACGACTAGTGGAGTTCGAGAAGGGTATCCCATCTCTCCATTCTTGTTCAACTTCGTCATGGATGAAGTGATGGAAAATGCTTTAGGAGGTCTCCGGGATGTAGGAGTGGAACTGGGAAGTGGAGGAAAGCTATGCGACCTAGATTACGCAGACGACGTCGTGTGCCTGTTCGAGTCTGCGGACCATGCGCAACGCGCAGTAGGTAGACTCTCGAGATCGATCGCTTGGTTTGGCGTGTCCTCTGCACTTTCAAGGTGCAATGTGCTGTTGCAGAACTGGACGGCAGCAGTGCCGAACTCGGTACTGGATGGAGAGGAAATAACGACTAGACCACTTCCTGTACCTTAGTAGCTGCATGTCGAACGATGGTAGCTCGGCAGTGAAGGTAAACAAGCGTATATCCAAAGCTCGAGTGGTTTACGCTGGACTGAAGCACTTGTGGCGTCGACCTGATATTTCACCGAAGTTGAAAGGTCGTAAGTACTGTGCCGCATTGCGTTCAGTTCTGTTTTGTGGTTGCGAGACGTGGAGTATGCGTGTCGGAGATGTTCGTCGGTTAGGGATTTTCGACCACCGGTGTCTACGTAGTATCGCCCGAATTGGATGGAATGATTGGGTGAGTAATTTTGAGATGAGAAAGCTAGTATTAGGTATAGGTTCTGAGAGTACTTTAACTCAGCGCATGAAACTTAATAGACTACATTTGTTGGTTCACGTGTTGCGTGTCGCGAACACTCGCCTACCATATCGTGTCCTATTTTGCGTTCCCCTCGCCGAGTAAAAGAAGGGATGTGGACTTCCGCATATGATGTGGCATCGTGGAGTGAGAAAATGTACAGTAAACTCAGGTAAAGTAGGTGTTTCGCATCTTCGTGGTTGGGGTCCGATAGACCCGTCAACTAGCTGGCTGGAGACGTTGAAAGATATGACAGTGAACCGTGAACAGTTGTCATTATCTATCGAATCAGAATGATTGAAAACATGTGCATTTGTACAGTCAGACTGTGTTTCGTGTGTTGGCTGCAGCAGCATTCTAATCTTTTCCCGCCTGTGTAGGTTCACTCTCTGTTCGCCTTGGATATTCACTCCTTTCATAGAAACATGTAACCTTGGGGAAAAGACAGTGATCAGTGAGACTTGCCTCGCTGTTCAATGCTGAACGATTATGATGATGATGATGATGATGATGATGATAATGATTTATCTGTGCAATAATGAAATTTGCATGAATGTAGGCAGGCAGAGAGTTCGAATGATCGTGAAGAGAATACTTAGATTGTAAGCCCATTAGGAATAAAGAAATATTAAAACTCAAAAATCTTGAATGCATTGCATCGCATCGCATTTTGATGAACTGGTCCCAATTCTCGTAGGCGTTGATACTTATATACTTTTAGGGCGTCAACCACAGCGAAGATGATAAGTCAGCTTCATGGATACCTCCCACCATTCCTGATCACAGATGGCGAGTGGAGGTCAGAATTGCTGTTACATAAATGAGGCAAGCTCCTGTAACTATGAAAGGCATAATTAATGCGTTTTTTATACTTCATATTTTTCCGATGCGTTGTGACTTTTGGTGCCTCTTCAGTGCAACGTTCTTCCTATTGTCTCGACTATGTGGGTGAAATTGCCGGGTTCGTTTTTCCCACCGCAGATTAGTCACCGTCTGACCTCTTGTCACACGAATCGCATCGTTTCACAACTGACTGTGCTCGCGGTTAGTAAGGGTAGCCAATGGAATTCAAACACAACGTATCTGATTGGTGTGTGTGTGTGTGTATGTGTGCGTGCGTGCATAGCTACGACACACTAGTGTGCATGAGCACAAAACTTACATAGACCCACTCTGGTCTAGTCACTTCGGAGAAGTTGGTCTTGTCAGTGTAGTGTAGCGTGATCCGGTAAGAAATTCGACCAAAATCGGATTCAGTAAGTCCTGTTCGTGATCTTTTTGAAGTTTCCTCGTCCTAGAAAAATCACTGGTTATAACATTCTAATCCTGATTAACTGGGTTTCCGTTCCATTTTATCTGAAACCAGTTAGTTATTTTTTTTCTGTCAAATGATCAACTAAATGGGTCAGCATTGGTTACTGAGTGTAAACTACGGAGTCCCGCATACATGTGGTCTGGTTTTAAGAACGCGCGGTAATTTTATTTTTTTTTTGTAGCTCTCATGCAATTCGAATGAAGCTGACTATGATGAACAAGGAGTGAAATTCGCAAGCTTGGAAGCAGCCCGGTGCACAAATGCACGGTTTACTTTTCCTAACTTTCTGTGTGTATGTGTATCCATGTGCACTGAATATCAAACAGACAACCATCGTATATTCTTTCGGGAGCCGAATGAGTTCCGTCAACATGTTCACCGAAACAGACTGGCAGATTTTCGACCAACTGGTTGTTTCCGACTCAAATATTAACATTGTTAGTAATTCCTTCGCGGTTGACTCACGGGTATGTAGCACGCAGGGACCACACGATGTGTACGCGACTAGGTTCTTTATGTGGAAAAATCCCATTATTATGGTCCTTGAGACTAAACGTTACTACAACACTGCATGTAAGTAGTAAAGGATTTACAATTGAAATACGTCTACCGTAAGATAACTTTGTAAGTTCTGGACCCTAAAAATGAAGGGTGCCAAAAATTGTCGTTTGTTTTCCAATTCTTGAAAGACCGAGGCATTAGTTGCGACAAGATGATGTGCGTGCAAACGATACGAGGAGACGGGAATGCCATTGTTTGTAGCGATTGGAATCCACTGTTTCCGATGAACACCTTTTGTGTTCCTACTCTGAACAATTAATGAGAAAATCTTCGGAGCAAAGGATTCTTTTTGGGTAGAACGTGTAATAGGATCAGTTACGTTTGGTTAGGGTCAGATGTTGTGCCATCCATGACCCTAGATCACAAACAAGATAAATGTTCGACATGTCTTTTGTGACATCGACTGAAATCGTTACCTAGCGTTACGTTCCAAAATCCGTTGAGATAACCCTTTATTGTTTGGCCACTTTAAATGTTACGGCATCCGCGGCTGAGCCTGCACACTGCGGAATGTGGCAGTCGACTAGATTAATCATTCGGGTGTTTGGTAGGTGACGAAGATCTTGGATCCCAAATGTTTTAATGGCCGGAGCGAGCTTGTTGCGTACAGAACTGAGAATGGGATCTCGTTCAAAGACCAATTTGAGGGATGCTGCAGTCTTCCTTTCTTGGGTTCCCTTGGCAAAATAAATGGGATAGTTGATGGAACTGATAATTTTTGTCACCGTGTGACAATCTTCGATTTGGTTTTCGATGTAACCACAGGGTTTCTTTCGGCAAATACCAAGCTCATTGGTAACTGATTTGTTTGGCGGGTGATTTGGTTAGAGAAAAAACATTGTTCGAATAGTTCAGAGCTAGAGAATTCAAGGTGTATCATCTCAGCTGAACCGAAAATGACCGGACCGATTTGGCACAGTAGATGACCTTGAATGGTCATTACAATTTTTCATATTGTTTTGTAGAATATATCATTAGGATAGACGATGTCACATTTTCGAGTAGAATATCACGGGAGACAAAAAAAGATTTTGGCACCCATATTAAGTAACAATTGTTTCTTGGAGAACGCGCGCTGGATATTCCCTGAGTAACGTAAAGTGCAAACTTTCAGAGAAATACAGGTCGGCTGAACCCAAATGTCGGTAACAGCAGCGGGTTTATTTTTGCATGACTTGTCTGCCGTATCGCGTGGAAACTGCCTGGGGTTTGTAGATTCCGTTTAATTTGAAATGAAATCTTAAAAATTCAAAACCCAAAAACATTTGGATGGAGCCACTTTAGCTTGACCGTTACGTGTCTCGTCCTTGTTTTTGCCGGCTCGCCTGGAATCCATAGGAAATCGTACTGACCTGCTTCTATTCGGGACCATGCTGCTTTCTGGAGGTGCGATGAACTCTTATTTTTCCGATCGCAATATCCACCAGGTTTATCCAGAATGCCCCAGACGTAAGGAAAAGAACTAATCCACTGCCAAAACCAGACAGCTGATGAGTTGTGAAACAGTCAGGTATCGTCCGTCCAGAATCAGAGAGAGAGAGAGGGTCTACTTTGTCTGGAAGCAGACCACCGCGTACATGCCAGTGTTCGTCCAAGTACGCCAATGGACCCATTGCAACCGTGAGCCAAACGAACAAAAGCAGTTCATTTATCCCAAGGAAAGTGTTGTGGTCATTTGGGATGCAAAACACAAATAAATTGAGTCCGTTCAGAATAAAATTCTGGTTCACCGATGGATGTTATGCTGATCCGGCTTTGATTGCAGATATCTTGCATAAAAGCTATTTTAAGGAGACAAGAAACGGAAGTACATTGTCAAGCCAGAGACCTTCTTATGCGTCTTGGCATTCATCGTGAGGGAAGGATCTAGACTAAAACAGAATTGACAGTTTTTTAAAATTCTTTTGCCTAAACTGGCGCTAAACCGCAATAAAGCGCCAAAAATGAAATGTCAGGCGAAGGCGGATTCTTAGTTTGTTTTCACTTGTCAATATAAACCGGGTTTGTATAAAACGGAGCCCCGATTTTTGCATTAAGTATCCAAAAGTCAGCACCACGATCCGGATTCGAGTCGAAGGCTTACCGCTTACCGGGCGGGTGGTTTACCACTAAACTGTCGTAAAGTAGTAATTTCTTTTATGCATAGTTTGACATATGATTATGTAATCTGTCATGATGACCTGCTTATGGTGTCTACACTCCAAAAGTGGCTCACCCGGGAATCCGGGTAACATTATGCTTATTTGTCATGCAGCTCGGTCGACTAATTCTATTCCGCAGTGATGCACACACATATATATATATGACGCATTCTGGATATATACTATTTGTTACTAACTACTACACCTCAAAGCGTCAAAGTCTTCCAGTTCGGGATTTATTCTGATGGGGTTCACCCTTTATGAGAGAACAATATTACGCAAAATTCATTATTCAGGCGAAAGTGAATTAGCTTCCGCTCCAAAGGAATTGTTCAGATTTTACTGGCAAAAGTGCGCGCGAGCACAACATCGCATGAGAATAACAGTGTGATTCGAAGGCGAATTCTGGATCGGTTGTCTTGTTCTCGTTAAAAAAAATGTAACCAATGGTTATGCAACACCAACTTGGTGATAAATTGTGTTCATCCTCTACATGGTAATTATTTGTCATAATTAGGTTCCTCCCAATTAGTCGTCTGTGTGACAAGTGATTGTGGGCGATTAGTAAAATCATATTTTAGCAAAAGAAATGCACTTCATATGAAGCTGCCTGCATAGGTAGGGTGGTCACGAGGAATTACAACAGGATCAATAAAACCGAGCGTATCGTGGTACTCAAGTATTTCAGAAAAATGATTTTAAGTGCTCTTAAATTTCGTTCCACGGCTTGGTTCCGCCCCCGTGGGTACCGGATGTCACGTTATCAGCACGATTAGGCCCTTTTGGGTTTACGTGAAAATCGCTTGCATGAAATCCTTTCGGTAACATTGTCGCTCTGGAACAAGATAAACGACACACTAGAGTGACAGGTCAACTCTCCCATTGCGTTCATCAGTGAGATCGTAGCCTATGAGGTCGTACTTGGGAGCCCAAATTTTTTCCGGCTAAAGTGTGTAAAGCAAAGTCAATTAAGAAACTTGGTGTGTTGTAAGCTGAATATGGACAGAAGAAATATTGTATATTTAAAACTAAGTGGATCATCTCTGTCTGACCATCTTCGATCGTTTCTAATTTGCATCATCTGTTCACATGTGATTAGTCGGTCTGTTTATGGACAAGCGTTTGTGAATGGCCGTGGTTACTGAAGAGACCGTAAAGATATTAGTGGCAGTTGAATATAGGCTGCAATACATTCGTTCTTGCTAGTGCTTTTATTCGGTCGCGAAAGGCGGATTCGATGAGAAACCAAAATCGTTTTCTATCACTATGCGGTGCAAGTTTATAAACAAATGCGATCGTAGAGTTGTAAAACTTATCTGGCACTTATTTGCTTTCCATGAAGGCTTTTCTGATTTGCAACATACGGAGCGTGATAGACATTCGTAGCGGAAAAAAGCGTATCTTCCTAGACGTGACCGGAACAGATAATTTGTCTTTAGGAATAAGAGAAATAGCAAATGCATGTGCACAAACATCTATCCAATCGGGGTTTTCTTAGATGACAGAAATGCAAATCGGACTCCCTATCTGTTGCCCCTGTCAGCAAGATCGAGAACGATGACCACCTGGTTCAGACTTGTTTCGTCCACTGACCGTTCGTGGGACACGAAATTGTTTGGCGGAAAAGAAGACATCGGCTCACTTCGAGCTAACTTTCATCGTCCCTTCCTTGGAATCAAAGTGACCACGTTTTCAGTGGTCACCGGTAACGTGAATCAGTTTAGGATTGTCTAAATCTGTAGACCCAGATCTTGCCTTGTTCCACCCTCTCTTCTGTTTTCCCTTGGTCTGTGGCCACATCAACAAGAAAATCCCGAGTTCTGAATAACTGCTCCAATCCTATGGTCTCTCCAGCCTGATTTTTCTACACAGTTATCGTCAAAATGAAATGCTCATTATCCAAGAGAACAATCGGAGCATACTGTCGCTGCATTGCATGCTGCAGCGGACGCCAAGTAGAATATTCGGTCCTCTGAAATGATAAACAACTTGGACTGCAGTTGCTCTGCTGGGTGCGCGCAATTCTGTCTCGTCATTACCCAAATACAATTTAACGTGTAAATCCTTGGGAAATCAGCTTAGCCGGAACGTGAAGAAATGACCACGAGCAGTGACGGACATGGAAGAGTAAAATACTGGGTCTGTCTAGAATAGTCCCAATCTTCACCGACAGGTTATACCCACCGGTCCTTTAAATGTTTCATTGTCTGTGGCATCTAAGTGTGTGCTAGCGAGTATCCAGCAGATCAGCTGAGGTCGCGGATATCCGGCATTTCTGCAGTTTGCATGGTTAAGAGTCGTGCGTGGCAGCTGCCGCTGAGTGTAGGACTTCTTTGATCTGGTCCAAATGTTCTCTCGGATCCCGGACGTTTAGTCGAAATGACGGACAATGTGGACGTTCTGATTGGCACTGAATTAGACGATTATTCTCTGGAATCAGCTCTGCCTCCCGCGCAGTTATCCTGTTGGTGTGACCACAGACTAGGCACAAATAAAAGCGAGCACCGACCAAAGTATGATCTCAGTCCACGGATATGGACGAAAACGATCGGCAACTCTCGATTAATCCATCATTCTGAGTCCAATGTTGTGAAGGCGAAGGAAGGCGACAAATGAGTCGATGTTTCCTTTTTGCGACAAAAATTGGTGTTCTTCAGGAAGTTTGTTATAAGAACGAACACGCATAAGACAATTAACGCTGTCGATGAGATCTGTGGTAACAGGAAATTGGCCTCTGATATGCCTATCCATCTCCATTGAGTAGTGAATTTGGGCGTTAAAATTATCAACGACGGCCACAATGTTCATTGCTCGCGTGCTTCAGAGTAATCGAGATAACTCCCGGTAAAATTTGTCTTTTGCTCCAGGAGAGCTGCAATCGGTGAGGAGGATACACAGATGCGACGAACAAACAATGACGCTTAATTCGACTGCTGTTGTCACGTGCTAAACTGTTTGTCCGAACTGTACACAAACGACTGTCAACTGGTACCCAGTCTAACGGTACACCCTCTGTAGTTACCAACCATTCTTAGTTTCCGTAACACTCAGCGGCGGTTTCATTTCATCCTTAAATCATGCTAATCACCAGATCTAATTTATTCATCCTAAATGATCCAATAAATATCTGCTTTTTGCGCTTTGAAAATTCTAATGAAGTTCATGCGTTACGCACATTTATGGAAACAGTGCGACGCTCTGCCGTATGAGTCATGTTCGTGTGTGATGAATTCTTACCGAACATCTCATAAACCAGTGTTTTCCTAGATGTAGTTCTGATAGATTATTCTTTTCGATACCTGCGCCATTATCTAACTGAATGGGCTAATTTCTGCATCCATTAGCGCAGTAATTTTCTACCTGATTATTCATACCCTAGATCGATCCAGAACACGTTTTGAGTCGCGATTCTGTTTCATCTGGCCGCGTTCAGGGTTAGTTTGTCTGTTATCAACGATTAATGACTGGAGTCCCTAATGCTATTTGGTCGAGTTCCTTCATTGAAGTCAGGCGTAAGGATCCACTGCTAAAAGCTAGGAATATGTCACACTGTCTCATACGGGCAGATGGCCGCATCTTTACACCAAGGCGTATTTTTTAGCGCACCGGGTTGTTCGCTGGCAAGTAAATCGAAATTCACTTGGGATTTGTAAGAGATCGGTCAGGTCGATGTCAATCCTTTTCACAAATAGACGTTGTATGAAGACTCGCTTGGAGCCTCGAGCGAAGACGAACTTACGTTCTACTAGTGTGCACAAAGCAGCTGTTAGGTCTTTGCGCATGGCCCCCTCAGTGTATTGTACTCATGTGGAAGTAAATGAATAGATGAAAAGAGATATCTAAATGCAGAACTGATGGTCATCGCAGCGTGAGTTCAGTATCATCCGCCACTGAGGTAATTTCTGCTTGTTCATCGAGAAGAGCTCACTTTTATCCGTTTGAAAACCAGACAAAATTGTCACGATCAGTTGTGAATTAGCAAACAGTGTTCGTCTATATTTTCATCGTCCCGAATATACTGATTGTATGGATGGACATCTCGTTATATGCACGCAAAACCGTTTATTCAACAACTTGAATAAATGCGGAGTCAGTCGCGATTGAATGACAGATCCAGAAAAGACCAAGTGGAGATCCACGCACGCGGAATTATTTAATCATCGAAAATAGTATTGTCCGTAGAAGTGATAAAAGCCGACGTTTCAGTTCACCAATGGCCATTTCTTGCAAGACAGTGCATGCAAACTTTGGTGATAGATGACCCACCGTAAGATTTCATATCTCATCTCTGGGTTCGTTAAGTTCTGGGTGGCAGGACCGCTGATTCACATGCAATCACTGTGACTGGAGAGGTTGAATTTCTTCTGTGTTTGCAGTAAACAAAAAAGTGCCAATAAACACCTAGGGTAACTGTTATACTGTGAGTGGCAATGAAGGAACATGAATTTTAGGGAAGCACTACATCAAAGACCCTGTTAGACGGTCAATATATCAACCGAATACCACTACCAATGGTTTATTTCCCTTCGAGTAAAAATCACCAGGAGCGTTTAGAAATTTGACACCCAGCGATGCTTACCTTACTATTCTTTTGATTTCCCTCTGATATGGCTAAACTAGGTGATAGTCAACAAATTAATTGACGTATTTGAAGTGTGTGTTTGAGTTGAAAATTTTTAAAGTGTAAGCAAATTTGCAGAAATCGCTAGCCTTATTAAATTTCTTACTGTAACCTCTGTTGCTGAGATCCGGGAAGGTACTTGCTTCCTAGTGTTTCGAATTACGGTCTAGGATAACAACAGTAATACCGTCGAATACCCAATCACATTTCAGATGATCTCAACTCAACCCTTGCCGAGCATTCACAATGGCCTGGATCAAATGCCTCCGTACGTCAATCCCCTGATTGATCAGGAATTTCCCCTGCACTACTGTGTATTTTTTGGACTCTGGGATGATTTAAAGCGACAGTTGGTTAGCATTAGTGCGGCAGAATTGAATAAACAAGATAATTATGGTGAGTGCTTGTGGTTGGGGTGATTGACACATTCCCATTTTTTATATCGCCAAAGGCAATACAGCATTGCACCTGGCCGTTATGCTTGGTCATCGAGGTACGTTGGATTCAAAGTTAATAGTCGTTAACGGTTTGCTTTCTTATTAGAATGTGTTGCGATTCTGCTGGCTGCTCACTGTGATGTTTCCATCCGGAATAGCGAAGGTTGGAACCCATTGTCAGAAGCCATCAGCTACGGGAGTATTTCTATGAGTGGGTAGCTGTTTTTTCGGCACAAACTGATAATTAATTGCCATAGTAACCAAAGTGTATCAGCTTCTACGTTTGCAAATGTTCGAGCCCCCGAAACTGCACGTGTTCGATCAGACGCTTCGATCCATTCCGGATTGCCGGTTGGAATTCGAGTGGGAAATTTCCAGTTGGAGTAAGTTTGTCTAAATGCTGTAAATAAGCTTTTTTTGTTTTGTTGTTTTTATCCATCTTTTTTAAGTTTTTGCTGTCAGCGTGCTGCTGTGCTTTAAGAATCAAAAGTAAACTACCACTGTGAGTTGTCTTCTTGGAATCAAAAGCCAAGACTAAAGCTTTATGACATTGATAAACCCATTTCTCGCAAACTTTAGTGTGGCAAATAATGACACTGAATTGATTCAGCTGTGATGTGTTTGACCTCAGCTGGAATCGAAGTCACGCATTTGTGCCGCGTGTTTTGTTAGCTGGTCTATGAGGCCATGTCGATCAATATCCGGACATTTCTTGCATTTGTTTAGGTGCAGAATTGCTTGAATTTGTAAAATCGACCGCAGCAAACAAGATTTACTCCCTCTGATTCAAAACTGGCTTAGTACATCTTGCGGTTCAATGTTTGACTCAACTGTGTGCGAGTTTGGCATCAGAGACCGTAAACATTTGTTTGCTGGATAGAATACCTGGTTCTTAGGTTGGTGATTAAACGATCATTCTAAATGCACGGATGAATACGCATACAAAATGGCTGAGAAGAAACGTCTCGGACAAAAGTTCGACTATTTTCTGTATTCGACTTGCATGTGGTAGAATGAACTCCGGGAGTCATGGAAAAATTACTAAGTTGACATGATAAGTTTAATCCGAGCAGGCGTGCCCGTGATCACGACTATTCCTCCTCGTTAAGTGCATGCAGCTGATATGCATGTCTGATTCACATGATCCTAGGATTACGAAGCAGTAACCAAACTGCAGTTTTCGGCGGAAAACCAAACAGTTTTGCTACCGTTTGTTAGAGTATCCAAGTTCCGATATGTTATTCTATGTTGGGTGGTACGACAAACAACAAACGACTTAAAAGGTAAACGACAGAAAAAGTTCGTTTGCAATAGTAATCGGAATCTGTGTGATTCGCCTATGGATCATCGTGCAGCTTCTCTCATCTAGTTTGACATTGAAATCACGGAATCATCAGCGTACAACTGTTTGTCCCGTGCTGGGAACTTCCACCTTTGCATGCATTTACATCAAGTCCAAACCGGGACGCGAACACGGGAAGCAAGATTGTTGGGGCATTGAAAAAAACTGGAGAATAGAAAAGGTAAGAAAATGAAATGTTGTTGAAAAAAAATCTCTCCAAACATGTCAACAAATCGACACAGTTCACAATGTTTAGGATATGTGGAGGCGAGCAATTTGTGCGGTTATGCAGGTGGGACCATAATTTCAGAACGTGCAACTAGGAATCGTATTACTGCAAGTGTGACCTTGAGTCGAAGTCCCTGGCGCAGCTTTTCCAATTGAATCGCTTCGACCATGCGACTCAATGCATGCGGTGCGCGACTGGGTGATCACTCACTGCGTGACTTGATCCACAAGTAATCAGTGCGAAAACAATATACCAGACAAAAACATTTATTCTTGTTTTGCTTGCATTTCAGATGTTTGTCGAGTGCACAGTCTGAAAGTCAGCAAGCGCATGCATGTGATATTTGTCGTATCAGAATGATTCTGATCGTACCATACGAGAAGCAGTTCAGTTAGTTTGTCTTAAATTAGAAATCATGTCATATTCGCAATGAGATCCTTCGAGGTGTTCCCATTCAGCTCCGGCCAAAGAACACAACAATCGATTAACCCACGGAACTGTACATTGCTGTCAGATGTTTGTAAGCTTTTTTGACTCATCCTAATTTACTCTAAGGTAAATGTCTGACACTAAGAAATCACAGATGCTGAAAAGCTGGGCACATCGAATAGGTGGAACTTCTGGCAACACGTACACTTCAAATGGAATCACGAATTATGCCGTATTAGGATGGATCGAGTTTTTCTCACCTCAGTAGCTGTCGGCAGATGTTCGCGGTTTGATTGAAATGTGTTATCCCAATTGAATTTGTCAACGAAGCCGATGCGCTGGATTATTCACGATTATGACAATCGTAATTGTCAGTGAAACCCAGACATCTGTTTACTGCAGTTAGGTCAATGCATCTAGAGTCGATTCAGGATCAGCGTTTATAATATTGTGATAACACACTAGGTGATGTTGTGGATGTCGTACCAGCACCAGTACCCCCCCCCCCTGAGTAGACCGAAGTCCCCGGTTCCAGCCTCAATTTGGCTACCGCAACCTGGCGTGCAGAATGGGTATTTAGAAGAACAAAGCAGATATAATCGCTCCGGCCTCTACATTCATCGGAAGAGTTATTCTTAAGCCACAAGAATCATATTCGGTCAGGATTGGAAGATGACCGGTGTAGTTCCGATGACTGTGTAAACTGCCAACCTGAAAAAGCAATCTAGGACTTGCCAGTACTGTTGATACTACAGGATGCATGTGTATGACTTCAGATTTCGGTTGTAAAAACATGAGTACTCAAGCAAGCTATTCGATTTTATTGATCTCTTCCTGTGAACTGTGCGATTATTCATTTTCACATTGCAAATCCGCGGATTACGTAACCAGATTCACATACCTTATTAAGTATGTAAATGGAACGCGTGCACCGGGTCCTCCCAAGTCATGGATCATTATTTGTCACGGCTTCAAACGTCTAAACGGATAAACAACACCCACCCACACAAATGATCACATATTCATTATATGTTCGTCTAAATTTTGTGTTACTGTGTGCGAAAATTTGGAATGTTTTCCTTCGATTTAGAATCTCGATGACAGTTTTCGCACATTCACTAAATAAGGGAGTAAAACTGAACAAATCCGTGAATATGAAATAATTTTCCAAACTAATCGTTTCTTCCACGCTATTTGCTAAGCCCTCTGATACATCGAATCTATATCTGCACTTTACTGTCTGAAACCAAAAATCAAATTACCACATTCTCATCGCTTGCGAGGTAGACTTGGCAGGTCGCAGTTGACTGCGACATTCTGTCAGAGCACGACGTACATGATTGTTACACCGACAGGAGGACAAATGATAAAATATCAATGACAACTTTCATACGAAACCTGGTAGATCAAAGTATGAAACGGGTTATTTTAAATAAGTAACATCAATGTGCGTCTGGTTTCTCCTCACTGGGAGTTGGCCCATTCCTTTGAGGCCATCGGCTGGACTGAACATATAGCGCCAGTGCCCAGTCTGTTTGGATAAAATTAGGGTATAAAATTGCAAATTCATTATCCACTTCTTCATTAATTAACTAACTGAACTAGTAAAATGCCTGTGACAACGAACAACCGATCGCAGAATTTCAGAGGTGTTGAATAAAACATCTCATGCTAGGTGATAACTAACACTTGGTGACTTCAACAGGCGTATTCTTGGCGCATAAACTCTTTCGTACTCTGACATAATATATATATATATATATATGTAATGTATACATTATATATATATATACATAAATTGTTAGTGAAATCTTGGTAAGTGAAGAAAATTCCTTCGGGAGAACACGACCGCTTTCGCGGTTATCGGCGCTCGCCAGGTGTGCATACCCGGTACTCTCTTGTCCAAACATCCACATGCTTGTACACTCCGAATGGGTATGTCTCACCAGAATCGAATCTGTGGCATCAGCAGTGTGCCTGGAAGCTCTTCGTCGAAGTGTCCACAGAAAAACCACAACTTTGCTTTGTTGATAATTTTTGTCAGTTGGGCTGAGCCACTATCGGTAGCATCTCAATGGCCGTGACGTTTCTACTTAAGATATTCTACATTGTTGTCAGTGGTAAAAAGAAGGTAGGGGATACGAGAGGGACGAGAAAAATTTGAGTCCCACGTTGTGCATATCCTACTACAAAAAAAAAACAAAAAGTAAAGGTGACTTTTGAAGGGCGCACATCAATTTCAATTTTCCTCCCGCCCTCCCGGGGGCTGTACACAAAAACGCTGAATACTGTGGCAAAACTGCAACCCGTGTCAGTGACGAGACGAGGCGTGCAATTCAGTTTCACGAGGCATTCCCACGTTTTGGGCTTTATTCGGCTGAACGCGGGTAACGGTTACCGATTGGGTTGTGATAACCACGAATAAATGAAATTTACTCAAGTGGTAACATTACCAGGAGCAAACGTTCTGCATCAGAACACTTTCCGAATTCTCGCACTACCCGTATCGCGTGGTCTGTGTTTTGAGCTTCGTGCATTTACCACAACGATTCGACACATAACAACTCCGAGCTTTTTTACAAAACTTTACGCCTATGTATTCTTACTGATCTGTTGTCAATCATGAGAACGTCCAGTTCTCAACGAGTTTCACTCGGCATTACTTAAGCAATATCATCACCATCATCATCATCATCATCATAATCATCATTATCATCATCATCATCATCATCATCATCATCATCATAATCATCATTATCATCATCATCATCATCATCATCATCATCATTATCATCACCGTCATCATCGCGATTATCATCAAAATAAATGCAAGTTTTCTTCTCGCTGAGTAATAAACCAGTATCTGAGTCAGTTTTATTAACCACATTCGTTCATGGAATCAACTGGAACGAGATATGGGGTGCATTTCGAAAGCGCAAATTTAGGCTAGGCTTCATTTTGTGCGTATTTGATGTCGACGGAACCTGATGCGCCTCAGTATTCGTTACAGTGTTTCGAACGCGTTTTTAATCATTTACCGACGAAAGGCAGCTAACGTCCGAAGTTGATGACATGCGGTGACCTTGGTAGAACTAAACGTCTTTCAGTAAGACCCCATTTCAAGATTAGTGAATTGAAAACCGATCATGTGACAAATCAAGTAGGGTAGCTATCAATTGAGTTTCACCACGAGATCTTGTCACACCTTCAGCTAACAGCACCGTTACCTAGGATCCAATGTCAGCGTTGTCTGATCAATGCCACCACTTCTTTGGGTGTGGACAGAAGCATAAATGATACGTGAGACTATTGTTCACTCATCGGGAAAATCTGGTGTCACGTGCCTAGTCATATGGTTTTAGTATTTCTTCCTCGAATTAAACAGACACTTTTTCAAATTCATAATTTTACAAACCAATAGAACGTTTTTTTGAATAAACGCTAAAGTAAACATTATCTCCCCCAAAGCACACAATCATATGTAGCATCCAATCCGGAATATTTCAGAGAGAACGAAACCTAGATGTACTTTTACGTGATGCATTCGATTGTACAGAGAGGGAAAACCACGTAACTCGTTTTGATCATCAGATCTACCCACATGTACGGGGAATTACGCGCACGGATTGAGTAAACGCGTACAATGCATGTCTGGGCTTTCAGTCGCAATTCCTGCGTCCCAGCCTAATCGGGCTTGCTCAACAATTGTGCGTGATAAACTGTCAGCCATCATCCCCACTGTCTCGCATATTTAACAAACACGAAATTTACTCACGGAAGTGTCGATTTGTCCATCTTTTGATTGAACTTTTCTTAATCTTGCGATTTCCGTGATCCATGAGGCGTGTACCAGAGGGTGGGAAATGAAGGTCGGCCACGGATCGCCAAATTTGCGTGTCTTTAATCACGTGTGATCGTAGACCGCTTGGTTAGAAATACATCGGTGACATTCACAATGCAACGACAGGTACTGTGCAAGACAACGAAGACTTTCTGAATATCGATGAGGCCAAACTTTGGGAAGGTGAGACCTAGTTGGTATATTAGAGTGGCCTCGATAACAGTCAAATTTGATGTAGTGAAACTCAGCTTTCCATGGCTAGCTTTACTTGACTCCAACGTCGGTCTCCAGTGCTCCTTTTATCGTATTCTTTGTGACGCGCTTGGTGTATCACGGGTGATATCCCTTAGTCGTTCGCTGCACAAGATAAGAAGAACCGGTAACCGTGGCCCTGAAACTTGGAGTGGCAATGAACCGTACGAGGTCTGACTAAGTCAGGTGTGATAACGAGCCCCAGCGAACAGCAGTTGTCATCCGCTACAGTGGAGTCCAGGGTTCAAATCTACCACCTCTTTCGGCCGATGGATATCTAATCCACCTGAGCGCTTCCGGTCATGTTTATTGTAAATCGAAAATGTTCACGTGACCGAATCGGCGGTTACCCCATGTTCCTTATATTTGAAGACGACTGAATCACTGAACAACGTGCGACCGTTGCAAAAAAAACGCCCATTTCATGACAAAACATTATGGCTTCACTGTGGGATTTAAATTTAGCACAAAGGTTAGGTCATTTCAAAATGCCCGAGGTGTCCACGGCAATTACATCATTCACAATAAAATGGCGATCTTTTTACTTCATCGTTGAATATCGTCGGACTGACCTTTCCAATCCGCGGGATCATGTGCAATAGCTACCAGGGCTCACTATTCGCGATGCAGCGGGACCGAAAATTATGGACCGCAAATTTTTGTATCACGTGAGGTATCATTAATCAATTTTATTAACTCTCCGGGTGGGATCAAACTGTACACTATACCCCATTCTAAGTTAAAGTTAGTACAACTTTTGCGCTAATTTGCGCGTTGACTTCTTCGTACGAAACAAAATCATTTGTCTCCAGTCAAAAAGACAGGTTCACACTCTACCCATTGCTACACTATTGGTGCTTAGATCGATGGCACATATTTCATAACATGCAGTGGTGATGCGAAGTTACTGGGCGTTCCGCAGTTGCGCTTGACTTTTTTGCATCGATGTCCATTTGGCTCATGAGATGACTCACTCCCTTTCGAGGTTGCATTGTCGGTGTGTGTGTGTGTGTGCGTGGTTGACAATGATTTTGTGTATTTTCAGTTTTGTCATCTTTACTGTGTATTCAGTTTGTTATTAATGAAAATGTATTACTAGGAACATTTGACTGGTATTGGATTAGTTTCTGTGACGAAATACATTACATCGGTCTGAGGGGAAAAGTGTGCGCGTACTTATCGTTTCGTCAATTCGATGTTAAATTTATCTATTTAAGCTTAGTCGACGAAATTGACAGCTATCGATTTGCAACTCGAATGCCCGTCAAATTCACGAAAACCTTTCATATGAAGCACATATAACATTGTATTATTAACTCACGCAAAAAAAAAAATAAACCAAAACTCAACTATCGATTTTCCAGTCTACTTCAACGCAGACTTTGACCACAATCGATCTGACCGTAGTTTGATATCTCTTGCTAAAAAATAATCAATAATGAACTGATTGAACTAAATCGTCGCACAATGCAGTGTAAAGTTCAGCGTAGTCTAATCGTGTAGATTCATGTACTTTCAGTGTATTTTCTGTGCATACGTGAACGTAGGTATTGGTTGAATCTGTTATTATTTTGTCAGACAACAATAGTGAATTTAATTTCGGTGTTGAACAATACGTTCGTGTAGTCTAGCACTCAAATACACCTGATTTATTGTGATTTTATTCTGTTCTATGCCACTCTAGGTTTCACGGTTATTATAGCCGATTGTCTGTTTGAGTACTATAAGACATACGGTTTTCGCACCACCAGTACAGATGTACTGTTACCATCAACACTACTGCTAATGTAAGCCTCTCAATAGACGTTCGAGAAAAGCGTAGCGACCAAACTGACACAGACTAAAACAAAGGCGGATCCAAGCTACTACGGTAGTGTTCGCAACAAAGTAATCATTGTACAACAATCAAAGATCAACAGTGTCATTTGCGAGCTTTGTTACTCCGATTTCTGACCTCAGTTTATGTCAACCAACTGTAAACCCATGTTTGAGGCAAATGACAAGCGTCCAGATTGTGACAACAACTGATACGATAAAACAAAGAGGCGACACGTGTCCCAAAGGAGGCAGTTGTCAATAGACAAATAGTAGGTGAGGATGAGGTGCCAACGGGTAGTTCAAATTTTCCGCCGAATCACTTTACAGCTAATGATAACAGTTACAATAATATTACTAATAATAATAGTAATATAAATTAGTTTAAAGCGGGTGAAGTTCACTTAAGTACGTTCATCATCTCCGTGTGAAAAGCAGTGGCCAAGAGACAAAAATCGATATGGGGAAAAATTGCCTGAATGAATTTGATAGAATAAGAAAATATGCACCTGCGCTATCGCGTAAATTTCACACAGCTCTTAAAAGACCCGTCTCAAGGACCTACAATTTGATTGCATTTTGTGGAGCTTTATTCGCTTTAGGAGTTCGTCACTCTTTTTTGTGCTTATCGGGATATTTGTCACGGGGACATGTCATCAGAATTCATCCCATCATTTCTTCTATCTCGTTAATAGACAGTCCACTGGTGGACGGTAATACGTGCACATTTTCCTGATACTACAGCCCTCCTAATTTGGCTGAGGCTGGTAATTCTTTTTTCGTACGGAAGCCGCAAAAGGGACAAGAAATTTGTCCCCTTTCATCGTTTGTTTCTAGTTCAGTAGTTTATTAGTAGTTACAGTCGTGCCAAATTAACCAAGGGAAACAACTAGTGCACCGTTTCTCCTTGTGGGAATTTCCCGTCTCAGTGACAGTTTTCACACTCGTCCTGTCCGAACTTAGCGAGCGATCACAGTCAGTTGACTGGTTGATTGCCAGTAATTTTACTGACGAGCGCACTGTTTTCGAATGCCAGTCAACAGGTACTTTGCTCCTCAGGACCACATTGCACAACGCGGTTGGTTTTTCTATGTAGCAAATGCCAGCCATGGCAAAAAAGGGGGCGCTTTTCAATCAGGACAACAATGAAGAAACCCGTAATCGGTGCCGGAAATCGATGAAATTCATGGATCGAAACAGTGTGCTTGACTGGCATACTTAAAGAACGGTCCAAGGAGACTGAGTTCGCATCTGACGGAAACGGTTTACGCTCGACTTCCGTGAAGTGATTATGTATGACCGAGTGGTTTAGATATCTGACTGTTTTGGTTAGCACCAGTTTTGTGTTTTGTATATGGACGGATGAACCAAACTTCCCCCGGCAGCATGACCAGTTTCGCGATCAATTTGGCTCGTCAGGTATGCGTAACCCATGCTGTGCAATATAAACAAGACCATACTTGTGTAATCCTTTATTAGGTTCGCACATGGATCTCATCTGAAGCTTGAGGAGCTTGAACGGGTGATGAGTCCATTCAAAAATCACACGGTAATTTCTCATAGTTCTCGACAAGTTATCGCCTCATGGTCAACTGTTCACGAGCATTTAATATACTTTTTCGAAATCTTAGTCAGATATTGAGACTTTCAATGAGTTCCGGTTTACAGTTGCTCGCAGACTATGGAACGGTTTAATCTTTACCAGCCTTGTCATCAATCGGTCATCACCGTTTCGACCCCTCCCACCGTCGGTCGTCGTCATTTTTGGTAGGGTACATTTATCAATACAATTTATTATTATTATTGTTTTATTCAGATTATTGTTTTGTATTACTGTTGGTATCGTAGGTGGAAAGAAGTGTGCCTAAGCGCACATATGCAATGATGGTTTGTTTGGTCACAAGGCCCATCACGAGCATGCAATGTTTTCTACTCTTTTCAGTGCCCCTCTTGTCCAAGGTTCTCCCGTCTGATGTATGTTGTTTGAGAAAAATCGGAAATTGTTTGCGGTAAGTTTCCATCCTGCCAGTTTTGATCGTCAATGATGACATGTGTGAAGTTCAAACCCATTTTCTCTTTTCACCACTCGATCCATCTCAAATTCGTTATCTCAGTGTGCTAATCGAGCACCAGAAAACAGCTTAGATTTAAAAGTACACGGCTATCATAGGATTCTTGTTCGATGTAGGAGAAATAAGGAATGAGGTCGAGTATTTTGAAAGTACCGAAATTTCAGTGACCACTCTCTGATTCCGTTAAAGCGAACGAAGCCCAGCATGTGTGCTGAATGACGCATACCAAAGGAGACATTTCGGAGTTCCTGGTATCGCGAAGTTTTATCAAAGCTGCAAGGGGTTCGGAGAGACCATCGATGTTCTAAGTCCCTCAGGCCGAGAATCAAACGCTTGAGAAGTAAGTACTAAACTCAGCTGTCATCAACCTGGTAAAATCAATTACTCAGACCCCTTGGTTTGGGAAACCACCGAATTATGTTTCCCTTTAATTTGGTTGAGTGCAAAAATGGGCAACTCGATTCCATCGCGGTTTACGACGAATTCTATGCTTCCTTTTCTATCGAAGACGTCAATGTTATCACAATTAATTAAACAAGGGCCGGTGCCGTACAAGGCAACAAATAATGTGCCAGTCCGAACTGGCTGGCACATCTGTGACTTTATTTGCCACCGGAAAATTGTTTTGTCGAATCACTGTAACATTTCCCGTGTTGTTCGTTCTTGCGTCCAAATTATTCGAATGTATGTAGAAAAAACACGTGATTCAATAAGAACATGTCTCTTTCATCAAATCTCGCAAGAGCACAACTGCTCGCAGGTCGTGGGACGGTACACTGCAAATCGATACACCTTCGAGTAGACACTCATAAATGTGCCCATGTAAGACGGATCACGTTGCAGGCCTAAACAAACGAGATCTGAGTTAGCCAATTGAATGAAATTTCCGAATACTTTTGACTTGCTTCCGAGTGTTTTCTAGCATAGTGCAGAATTAACATGACAAATAGGATATTAGTTAAAATAGACGTGAAAATAGTCCAATGAAATCTGCCCGGAAGGTGATTGTGACCCACGCACTTGCGGTAAGAAGGATTTTTTCTTATCTTTTCCGCGGTCGCTCGATGCCATTAGCCACTTACGCGAAAAGTAGAAATTAGGATGTACCAATCTTTTGCGAATGACTGAAATCCGATTCTTTGTCAGATATCAGTGGCATCAGGCAACCGTTTATTAAGGCTCCCGTCAGTTGGTTCCAGAATTCACTTAACTAATCATTCAGCATGGCTTCCTTGCGCCAGACAAGTATACCTAATCCCATCGTGACTGTTATTTTGTAGGCAATACTTAATGCTGTTGTGTTCGACTAATCCAGGTTCACTCCGCTTAAATTCACCGCATTGGAGCTTTTTTCAGTCGTGTCACTATGTTGCGTCCACCAAACTCCAAGTGATATGTTCACAAACTAAAGTTTGAAATAGGGCAGTCACAAAGAGTTGCCTTGGAACCCGACGCCGGTGCTTCACATTGGCCCAGGAACAGATGCGTCAATCGGGAAAAGGAGAGATCATCTAATCGGCCTAAAAATCAATCAGGTTATTCACTGTCAAGGAAACAAAAAATGCTCCCAGAAGACCTTCAAGCTGTGTCGTAGAACCGGCAGATTGATTTCGCGATCCTGCATGAATATTTGCAACAATTTATTCATTTACCTAACTCAGCCGTGTTCTCTTTTTCAGGTTGGACACAACTCTAATCGACATTAGCGGCCTCAATTCGACCAGGGGGGATCTGAGTGTGATTTTTAATCCGGCGGCCAGTCCACCAATGCTAATATTGAACCACGAGAAAAAAACTTTTCAGTCCATTGGATCAAAGGTGAGCAGATTGCCAGGGTGTCATTCATCATGATTTCGAAGAAGCCAACTTGTTTTTCACCATTCACCAGAGACGTTCACTGAGTCTGTTCTAACCAAGCGAAGGGAGTTGAAATACCGAGCAGTGCAACGTCTTCGACATTCTAATTCACAATTTTTTCCCTGAATTTGCACAAGTTGTTGGGGAACATTATATTCTTTTTTAAAACGGTTAGAAACAATACAACGATTGTTGCAGAGTGTTTTAGCCCATCCACGCACAAAAGGGCACAAGTCACTGTACCTCAACTATCGCAGATGTGTTCGTCGCTTAGTAACCTCAGACGGATTTAGGTCGTAATGACCTGGATTGGAATAACATAGCATTTCTTCAATAGAATTGCATTCATCGAAAATAATCACACAAGACCATCAAGTCACGTTATTTTGTCACACATATCACACCTGATGTGCCCGTTTTACGATTTGCTTTGTCCAAACAAGGGTCATTTATTCAAACCCATTTCACGACTGCTAAAAGCAACATGATATTACTAAACGGTAGTCATTGGCTACCAGACGACAATCGGAGGCAAACTAACCATGGTCATTGTCAGACAAACGATAACCACAGATTGAAAAAACGAGAACAAAAAAGCTATGCTTATTTATATATTGGCAAAAAAAACCGTTCAAGTTAAGACTTTCGACCTTCTTTCAAAAACTGAACCAACTTTTGATAAGATCCTGGATTGTTTGAAAAATTTTCGCTTACCATGCGTGTACAAGCTTGTTGAATGTCTTCAAGATTTATTTCGTCGTCACAAATATTTTCCGGTTATTTTCTTTCCATTCACATCTGCCTTGGTCAAAGAAGAATTTGTTATCAGTGAAACTCCTTACGCGCAGGATTACTTCCCAGGCAGAAAAGCATTTTACGGCCAAATCCCAACAGGGCGTCTAGCTGCTGTCCGGGAATTAATCAAATAATCTGTACGATTGTTTTGTATTTACAATTTTTTTCATGGAACAGACTAGCCGTTCGTATCAGACACCATTGTATCGATCAAGCTATTTGTCCTATTTGTCCTAGCATACGCAACTCGCGCATGATGTTGCTGTTCTACGAAGCACAGAGCTCATGTTTCTGCGTCTGTCACTGGACAAAATGATTTGCAATCGAAACGAGGGACGAAATTCGAGGTGGATTCCGGGTGCAGGAAAAACGATGGTATGTTTGTGTGTGTGTGTGTGTGTATGTATCGGTGGGGATGTTCCCATTTATAAATCATGCCTGAGGAATAGTATTGAGTAATGCTTCGAATACGGTTCATACAATTATGATTTACTTTGTGGCTTTTTTTCTTGCCGCGTTATTTTATCAGATACTCAGTGCGAATATAAGTCATACTATAATCCAACTTCCTGGTTTGGTTTACTCACTACCTGTTGACAAGTATCCTTGATGGTACTCCAAACCGAAGCGCCAATGCTATTTGAAAGAACTGCGCTACCAACGCCTGGAATTCATTTGAACAGCTTGTCACCGTAGAAAGCAGTCACGTTTGCACTTATTGTTTGCGCTATTGACCATTAAGCAAAAAGTGTACTCATCTATCAATCAGAGTTAATCAATAACTAAATACTTTTATCTACTCGGTTTCATTTGACACATCGAAAAGAAACTCACTAACGTAACAGTGAACAGCCTTCACGAAAGCGGCCCAGTCAGGTAAAACAAAACGTTGGTGGTGGGAAAACCATTGGTGGACAAACTGGTCGAAATTTCTTCAAGGAGTCACTTCTATCGGCTGTTGTATGTCTGATCGGGTGTGCGTAAATGTGTATGCCAATCGCTTGGTGAACATTAGGCATCGAGGCCGCATTATTTGACCAAGCTCTGACTTGAAAACCGCAGTTGCCAGGCCAAAAGGTGGTCGGTTGTCAAAACCAAAACATGACCATCTCTAAATCACAGTTGATAATGATGGCCATTAAGAAGGATACAACGAACACTAAGTAAAGTAGATCAGTTAAAGGCCTTATCATATAGAAATATGGTTGTGTATGTGATCAACCGGGTTGAAATGGACCAAATGGCATTTGATGGTGCAATTGAATTTGAGTCAGCATAACGATTGGATCTAAAACGAAGACTGGGCGCAGGAGAGATCCATAGAAATCATCGGTGTCAAACATTGTCCTCTTCTCCTTTACGTCTGTGATGTTGTGAATCTTCTCGGTTATGTAGATCTACTGAAAATTTCATCCTATTGATCGTACGCGACAAGAAATCTCCTGCAGACAGGGAATTTCAATAAGACGAGTGACAGTGTAGAAAACCTGAAAGTCATAAAGACTTAAATTATCAATGAGGATATAAAATGAACGAAACGCACTCCGAGGTTCTGAATCTACCCGAGGTCTTTGGGCTATTTAGCGTCAAGCCAAATAAAATTATTCTGCGGACAATTTTAGCTTGTTTGAGATTAGATATTCGTTTCATGAACGTGCAATTCCCGGAGTGAAGTCCTGTGAAATGCTAGTTTGATTGTGCACTCCGAATGGGCATGCGAGAAACACACGATGATTAGACAATCTAAAGTTGAATGATCATATTGATGAGCCACAGTGAACTCCTCGGTAATTTTCTCTTGTCTCTCGGATGTGTGGGCACAATTTTAGACCAGCGTCGGTTTTTAGCTGAACGTTTTTTGTACGATCAAAATGTTCACGGATAAAATCACGGATTCCACTCATGTGAAAAACGCTCATAAAATGAATTGGTATGCGATTGTGATCAACAAACAAGTGTGACGGAGTATGTGTCAGTTGTAATGTGATTTGTCTACATTTCATCGAGTAGACGTCGTGAAAGTGGATAAATGGAAGGGAAGTTTTGAGGGTTTAATGATGTGATTCTGATAATCGTTGATTCAAGCAGTTTATGAAAGCAAAGTCGATTGTTTTATATGACTTCAGAAAAGTTATCTGCAACACAATAAGACGTTCGGTTCGGCTGATTTGATAAATGTAGGACTGACCCGACCGTGAACAGTCTTCGCCCTTTGTGAGATTTCTATCCACTCATCGGCCCAAACCACCGTAATTTTTACGGACTGTGTTCTACCAGCTGAGCTGCGACGTTACGCCGAAACAAGAATACTGCTTAGAGTTACAATTGAGGTGGTTGACTTCATCGAGAAAGATCATCGATTTACTGGGGAACTACCTGCTCTCTAGTTATCCCCATTTGTTCCCATACACGGGTATTAACCATAACTGATATGACTTGAATCAAGTGTTATGAGTTCCATATCCAATGATCCGAATCTTTCATCTCGTGTGTTACGCGCGTGTGTGTGTGTTCAAGAAGTGAACACTGGCGTTTTTAAGTTAACCAGCGACATTTGCACGATTTTCGTAGATTCGTAAGTGGATCGAGGATAGAGGTGAAAGTATTGCGTTCAACGGATGTTTGGGATTCAACGTAGTGCAACGGGGCTTCAGCATGTACACGAACTGTTCTTGAGCGTTCAATGCCCAGTCTCAGAGACAATAACTCACGGCTTCGGTCATCAAAGAGGTCACTACCGACATGCCGCTGCAAATCTGAGCGCGTAGTCTCTCGCAAATGATAAAAAACCTGTGGCGAACTGTCTCCAAATTCCAAAATGGTTCATCATTCTTGCACATCCCTAACGATTCAGGTAGATTTCTGGTGCCATCTGAGCGCCTCAGCTCGCACAGAACACAGACACGGAACTTTAACTTGCCTTTGATAGTGTCACCCAATCTGTTAGCCTATCGAGATGAATAATCCGTTTGTTTTCCACTGTTCACTTCGGCAGTCCCCACAGTTCGATATATTAAGATTTCCGAGATTTCACGTAAAAAGGAACTTCGTAGAGTGATTACCTTTAGGACTTCCAATACCACCGACGTTTTGCAACGAAAAAAGGAACAGATGTCTGGTCGACTTGGGCTGAAAATTCTCAATCGATTCTATCTCTTCACCGCTATCTCCAGTTTCCATTAACTCTAGTAAGTCGAGGAGACAAAAGGTTCATTTCATAGACGGGAGGCAAGTCAATTATATTAGTTTTTTGGTCAACACTCGATGATCGACCAGTCCGCCGGCTAATTAGGTCTATCGTTATTAACTGACTTTATCATGTGGTGTTTTTGCTCAGCTGATCGATTGAATTAACCAGCCCAATGTCGCCGACTTACTGCTGACTTTTGATCAGCATAATGGATAAGACGATTCATTTTTCATTACTCTTACAAATGAGGCCGTGGAGACCGAGTGTGTGCAATAAACTATCAACTCTGATGCGCTAGACAGATGTTCATTGTTTTACAAATGACTAAATGTAGAACATTTTATAGGTTTGGAATTGATACCACTAAAGAGAAGTAAAACTTAGCAGTAGCGCTAACTTTGAATATGAGTGCCCCTACTTCTCTCTGTCAAGAGAAAATCAATGTGTTGATTATTGTCACGTCTATTGTGTGCGGATATTGATTACGTCACGGGGATTGACGTCACTGATTAACGAAAATTCACAAATGGGACTAGCTGGACCAACAATCATCAGCTCGGGATTAGACAGGGTTTGATCTTTGACTTTTCTCATCAGTCTCTAAATCTCAATGTGGACAAAATGCACGATTTCAGTGATGTTGACTATATTATGTGCTTGAGGTTGTAATATGGTAATTATAGTGTACCCATTGTTCACTGATTCTTGGTTCAACCAACTCAAGTGTTGTTGTCATTGTGTCACCAGACTGTCTACTTATGGTCTCATCCATGCTAATTTCTCCAAGAGTGCGAGCGCGGCGGTTCACACGATGAAAAATGGGGTCCACAAGTAACTTGATTTTTGTCTGTAAAAGGATCACTGATCGAAAGGAGAATACTGTGCGAAATGGGTCTCTTTACACCTCAGAAATTCCCTTTGCATTTTGTTTGAACTGCTTTGTTTAATTATTTTATGACTGGTGTTTTAGTTGAAAAGTGAATTAAACATCGCCAAGGGATTTATAGGGTGTTGACCTCTTTGTTTTCCGTTAAACTATGTAAGAATTTTTGCTGATCCCAATGGCGCCATTTTTCATTCAGAAATTTATGAATAAGTACAGGCTATTTGAGTACTCACGTGACCGAGTGCCAGCTAAAAGGTGGAAAAACAAAATGACGAAATGAAATTTCCGCGATCTTGTTACTCCTTTGCCACAATCGTGGATCAGATGATACATCACAG
This sequence comes from Fasciolopsis buskii, assembly GCA_008360955.1. Lineage (NCBI taxonomy): Eukaryota > Metazoa > Platyhelminthes > Trematoda > Plagiorchiida > Fasciolidae > Fasciolopsis > Fasciolopsis buskii. The sequence continues at coordinate 77,202 of LUCM01009769.1, read as the reverse complement.
TGTGAATTACGAGATCCATTTCAAAACTGTTTAACGTTCGTTATTCCTTTAAATAAAGATGAAAATAGAAAAAAACTCGCTAATTACAAATTCCAATAACTCTAACCCTTCGCAGGTAGGAAAATATCACACCACAACTTATACAATCAATAATTTGTGCCTCAAAACTATCAGACGGTAAGTAATATCAATTCACTGCTCCGTCAATTCCTCTTTCTATGCTCCCATCCCCCCGCTTAGTACCCAGGCTTCGTAAATCCGATATCGTTTTCCTTTACCTGTGAAACAATAACTTGCGACAGTCAGCAACAACCCGCATCTACGAAATCTATCATATATATATATATATACATATATATGTATGCACACATGTATGTAAATGCACATTGTGGGAGGCCAATCCTTTCCACGAGTCATCTGTCGTCAAGGTCATGGTGTAAAGGAAAAGAGCGTAAAATGGCCAGGAGGAAGCACCTGTGGACAGTTTCATTGCATAAATGCCGTCCATTATTTAGTCCACCGGTAGATCAGTAGGTGGCCATTCTAGCGTAACCTCTCTCGGTTGGTTCAATGCTATTCAGCTTGCAAGGGCAAGTAAGAGATTTAACTTAGAAGATCCTATCCCAAACACTTTAGCGAAGGTTCCAACTAACAACGGATTGGGATGATACATAAACGTCGTGATCCCCTGTGATTTGCTGAGTGTTCGCTAAGGTTCATACGCTTTCCGGATGCTGCATATTAGCTGCGCAGTTCGTCGCTGGTTCGAGATCTCTATTCGAATGACTATCCCGGGTAATCATTTAAGAGCCATTCAATCAATTTGTGCGCACTGTTCGTCATCCTGGTTGTCCGGAGTAAACGCGGTCAAGGCAGGCCAAGAAATAGGACATGTGATAAGCACATCGTTTGTACGCATTTCCAGAGGTGCACAAGACGACAAAGCATTCGGAATGATAAGAAACTCGATGTTAAACTGACCGCATTGTCTGGAGGCATCTGTTAACCAAAGTGAAACGAAACAATGGTATTTTTGAGTATTACCACTAGGAGTGAAATAAAGTCAGCTCGAGTCCTCCTTATGTTTGCTACCAAATTCATCGACGAGCGGAGTTAGTTAAACAATTCATCTGCTACTCCCTCCGGGCTATGTCTCTTTTTTAGTTTCCATTAATGTTTGAATACTGAATATTCACTTGATTCTAGTTAAAATTTTGTACTTCAGTTTGTATGTTCGCTATCTGATGTTATTTGATGCATAATCGTTGGAGTTTTGTAAAAAGAAATCAGACGACTATTCACTTGTCACGTACGTTTTTGCGGAAAACTCTGTCCATGGGGATGCATCAGTAGCCAGAGTGAATAACTATCCTGATTTTGATATCCCCAAAAGCACGATTTTCTTCGCCCATAACTCGCAATATTACCGAATGATGAAAAACAACCCAGCATACAACTGGGTTTGTCTAGTTCCGGAATAGTGGCTCGAGGCTCCAATTAACCGATACCACTGTTCAACACATAAGACATTGTGAACTCAATTAGGCCTTCAAGTTGAAATGATTTATCATTCTGCTTCGCTTCCCAACTAGTGATTCGGATGTTTCCCTCGGTTTGTAGGAAATAGGCAGTAGTTGCTCTCCTACGTCCAACCCCAACTGCCAGTGCAGATAAACGGCCAAAGTTCCGTTGCCGAAGTATTTCTAAGACGAACCAACAACTAAAAACTGATATTTTGTATTACTCCCATGATTGTAAATTCGGAGACATTTTGCTTTCTTAAAAGAAGAATTATACACTTAGTTCGGTTAGAGTTTCCGGGTTCATCGAAATTTTGAGACGATCACATCAACAGATAACAGGGATTCGCTAGAACGATTTTCGTAAGGTATCAATGCCTCTTTGCCGATGGTGAATGGATTGATTACTTGAAATTTACACGACGAAACCGCATGATTAGTAATACCCGAGGGCTTCAGATCACTCGAAGAAATTGGTTAGCTACAGTTCCCGTACATCACTCGAAAGAAGTAAAGATTTGTAGCTTTTGGAGGAATGATTATTATTGTATTTCTTTGTGCAAATCGAGCCTGTGCACATCTAGCGACATTTGGCCCATTTTCTACACCATATCAAATACTCCATTGAGCTTGTTCAAAATTTAACGATCCCACACAACTAGACTACCGTTCCTTTTATTCGAGGATGATGTATTTGGTGGCGTTTGTGATTGTCTACTTAGAAATCCGAGTAGAGAAGTTAATCGGTTTTCAAAACAAAATACGAATTTCCGTTCTGTTCTTGCGGCTTGCTTCAATGTTCGATTTCGGACTAATCTCGGTTTGTCAAACTGATTTTTGTTTCTCGTCAGCTGTGAACATTTGAAAGAACTGCAAAAGCGACGAACCGGACGACATCATCTGCGTCGTGGTAAACATACTTCCAATGACAAGGTAGAAAAAGTAGTTGGATTGATTTTTAATCTTTACAATGTTTCGACTTTTTTCTGCTCGCTGTCAAACCCCTCGAACTAGTCAATTTGCCTGTAGAATGACTCGCTCGTTATAACGTCTGTTCCAGTGGAATTTATCTTTTACACGAGAATCCTGAATAGGTTTGGTTTTGAACCCGAAGCGGATAACATATAAAGGACAATTGGTTTTAATGGTTTTCGTGATTCAGTGACGCATAAAAATCAACTGGAACCACTATCATTGACTGTCCATCTTTGAATCTCTTTGTCAGTTAAATTCGTACTTCCAAACTGATGTTTACGGGCCAAACAATTTACAGTCTGTTAGTGCCATCGAAGATGGAAGAGGCTGACAGATAACGATCATCATCCGGAAAAACTTTGAATTCTACTGTTCCAAGCTATCATGTCAACTATATTCAAGGACTTCTACAATATACGTGTTTGATTGAGTGCTCTTCAGCCTTCACTCTCAATGTATAAATCTTAGAACATCCGGTTAATCTTGCATTCGCGAAGCACCAGACTTCAGCTTCATTCTCTCCCTACCCATCAGTGGTGCATATCCATCATCGTTCCCGGGGAAGGAAACCGTGCCTTGCGCATGAGAGGCGTGTGTGTTACCACTCCTCCGTGAGCTGATCCGAATTATCAGGTCGCGTTTCTTCAGATGTTGCCCTTAATGATAGCAAAATATATCCGACAGTGCTGAAAAGAAATTTCCTGATCGCACAAGTATCACTGCTGAAGAAATGACTACTCAAAAAACCCTGGCATATGCAGCATAACGACTGAAATCAGAAACAAAAGAAAAGACTGGTCCTAGGAAAATTACGTTTGCTAGATTATCATTCGAAAAAGAACCCGAACGCAACCCTGTCTAGAGCAGGCTGTATAAGACGCAGTCTGCAGCTATAATATTAACGTATTTCGGGAACGTTTGGGAACGCTTGCCGAGTGTACTTTTGTCAACGTGAAATTGTTGGTCCCTGCCTATATTTATTTTTCTTAATGCACTTACAAAACTAAGCGCATCGAAAGAACCGAGAGACAGCTGTTCACAGTGATCTCCGAATATCTTGAAAATGCTAATATCATATTTTTCAAGGCATACTTGTTACTCCAGTGTCTATCATCTAGTATGTGAAAATACACACTAGGGTTACGACTCGTCACGGGTGTCACCAGTCGACAGAGAAAATAGTTTTCGAAATTTGTCTTTCATTCGACTTTATCGCAGCAATGTTACCAGTGTGGTCAATGGACTATAAACCACTGATTCATGCATTCAATGCCAAGCTCGATCGTTATATACTTGGAGATTTTGGCCACTTTGACTATATATCCCAACTAACGAGGAACATCCGTTACGTCGGCGGTGCTGACAGTTTGGTCACCGATACGATATCGCGTAGATCCGGCGTTTGAGTCAAGACAGTCTGGACATCTGAACTTTTAACCGAAGGCCCATCGTTGGCATCACGTGACCTCGTCGAGGAGGATAGGCGCAACTCATCGGTTGCATAAGTTTTCAGTTTTAGCTTTACGTCACGTAACCTATGCGAATATGCTGTGGTACTTTTGGGCACTACAACTTCATTCAGATGGAACCATATCACATTCATCCTTTGACCTCATTGTGGTTCCAGCAATGAATGGATTTCGTATCCTTTCTCAGCGCGTGACTTGCTGACGACCCTTCATTATCACAACAACCTGTCTGGTAGAATAAATTCGGTTCCCAACTGGTTCTTATAAAACTTAAGCCATTGAACTCAAACTATCTTGTGTCGATGCGCATACTCGTTGTAACCAAGAATCTAAAAGGAAATGAATAGTGATCAGCAGTTGACTGTTCGGGACGTGTACGCGTAAGAAACAGGTTGAGACAAGTTATCCAAAATAATTTTCTTTTATCCGTACCCTTGTACACGAGGGTCACTGTGAAAGATGATAATGGAATACATTAGAGCAAACGAGAAGTCATTCAACTTGAGTGACTAACCGGTTGATAATGAGTGACGCGATGATGCACCCAGCAAATTGACTCTTTTGCAGTGCTTATTAAGTCCCCGTGGAATGGCTGCGGTTACACATCTCATACTCTTGTCATTTGATCAATCTGCTTGTTTGCGTGCTCCACGTTGCTTTTCAACTGTTTTGGATGCTTAAGTTTCCAACTACAAACGCTGTTTCCTACGATGAATGCGTGCACACTTATTATCATCATCAGTGAAAAGCGTGGGCACTGGCTGCAAACTAGTCACTTGCCTAAGCAACACGCACGCGACCTTCCATTTTGCCCGTGTCACACTTCCTCTACAGTGACATGCCTCGATAATCAAGTGTATCATTTAGGCGATATATTTATCGAAAGAGTAGACCCGTACAAGTTTCCCGCCAAAAATATTTACGAGCTGGTCTAATTCGAACAATGTTCTGTTGAGTACGTACGATTTGTACGGAAGGAGTGTGAAACAACAACTGCGTCGCTTAATTCTGATGTGGATATTTGATAAAACTCGTCCGCAGACAATTCGAACAAAACCGTCGATCCCTATTTCGCGAAGGGCCGAAAAACCATGGGGTTTTCTTGCAATCTAATCAATCCATCAATGATAGATTGTTCACCAAGAGCCTGAATATGTAGTTTGAGGTCACCTATTCCGCGGCCGACAAACCCAGTGAATGAACTGCTAATCCAAGCTGTCCATTAATTCATCAATGAATGCTCACTCTCTTACACGGACAGAATATATGAGTAACTGAATAAATGAATATACTTCAGCGTGGATTTTCCGGCGAATTAGCATACAATTTACGGGGATAATGCATTTCAATAAGCTGCAGGTGATGATGCAACCGTCCACACATAATCTGACTGTTCGAAAACATGGCTTTAGTCGCGACAATCACTTAAGGTCATGTACAGGATTACTCCGACATGGCGAGATCCAATTCGAGTAGAAATGGGGATCCACTTGTCCGTTTGATGGTAGTTTGGGAGCGGAGAGTTTACACATAGCTGTCACTTTTTTCCACGACTTCATTCATTGGGATAATTCTCTAGGTTTCAATGGGTGTTTTATTAACTATAAATGATTGCATAGAGAAGTGCAACAACTAGAAGGTGATGCATTCAATTACATAAGCTTATCACGGTTAACATCCACTCGGAGAGAATCACAGCTCTGAAGCTGCCGGTTGCAATTTTACTTTTACTCAGGTTCAAATCAATAGTGTTTCACATTACAAAACTTTACCTACCAAGTAGAAACATCCGGGAGTTTTAACCCGACAATCGACCGGAATTATTGAAGAGAAACAACAAATATCGGTTCATTAGCTGTTCACCCAGGACATACTATATAATTTTATATTTATACGATGCCATTCTGCGCGTTCGACTCAGTTATGTTTATTTCCTGATCTAACCGACGACCTGGTGATCTGGAAACCTTAAACGATTTTCCATCGTTATTTTGTGGAAACACCAGTCATCCCTTCTGCGGCGCTCGCGTTCGCTCAGTCCACCCAAAGGCCACAAGACACACCTAGCGCCGAGTGAATATAATCCGGCTCCGGTTTCGTGGGAACTGTATCGCTCGGGAAGAATTAAACCCATTGAGACGTATCTCGGTCGAAAGCCAGATTTGAAGTCGTCTGAAAAACGACTGAAACTAACGGTAGCCATGGTATGTTCTTTTTACATTGTGTACCACTTGGATAATCTTTTAGTCGGAGGATCACCAATTCCCTGAACTGTTTGTAATTTAGCAGAGAAAGTCTCGAATAAGAGCACATAAATATTTTGATATTTGGTTGCTGGGTGAACATATTCTGCAGCAAAAACAAGCCTAGTAGCAGCAGTCTTAGCGCTGCTACTAGTATAGTATTAGTATTAGCATTGATATCCCTAGTAGTAGTAGTAGTAGTAGTAATAGTAGTAGTAGTAGTAGTAGTATTAGTAGTAGTAGTAGTAGTAGTAGTAGCAGTAATAGTTAAGACAGTAGTATCTGGTCCTGAGGAAATCAAAAAAGCCACCAGTAGAAAAAATGATATATGTCACGCACGTTTAACAATGAAGTGAACTGTATTTCCCGTTCATTCTTTGTTCATGTGATCGATCACGAATAAACCGGATAAACTGCTAGCTCAGTGAATCAAATGGACTGCATTGATTGTTCACGTGAAATTCTAAAGATCATCTTATGAAAATAGATGCACATTTACTTATCTACCAAGTATTCAGCGAACAGCTTTCCATAAAGTTACTGACATCATACTAACATGACGTTTACTTTATTTGCATTGTGCGTCCCGTCAAAGATGATAGAAAAAAACAATATGGTTCATCAGACCAAGCCTCAGAAATGCCCGTTGGCCAGTACCTAAAAATACTCACGGTTCTATCAGTATACTCGACGGATTTTGTCAATCAACCAACCAAGCAATCGATCATTGAGTCAATAAGTCAATCAATCTATCCCTTTACTTAGCAACTATCGCTTTGTGTTGAAATAAAGAATTATTGTGCCGTTCACGCTGGGTCTCCACCGGGACGGCAGAGTATAAATTTTACAGACGCAAAGAGCTAAAGAGTTTACTAAGTTGCCCGGAGACGTTGGTTAACAGTAGGGATTATGAATTTGAAATGGACAGTGGAATTGGTGAAAATGAAGCAAAGTGTCATCCATTGGAAGAAACCATGAACGAGACCAGATCGGGGACTGCCTTGAGTTTATATTCTCTCCTCCACTTTCTAATATTTCAATACTTACTAGGCTATATGCTTCATTAATTTTGCTGAATTCGTACGTGTGTCTGTTGATTAATGCAAGCTAAAACAAGTGAATCCACTTCATTCCCTATACTTAAGTCAAATTGAGTTCAGGTTACAGTTTGCCGTGTGTTGCAGTGAAGATGTGACGAAATATTTACCTCGAATGCAAAATTTATTGACCTCGTCCTTGTCAAAAATGTACATGCAGGCGGAAGTATTAATTAACTAGTGAACAGGTTTGTATCTACCGCTAAGCTTCGGTTACCAAGTTGTGGTTGTGTTCTGGACGCTTAACAAAGGTTAGATTATTAGTGTCACGCAAGTCGCATGCTTACACACAGTCCAGTATTATTCCATTGAACGAATTCCCGAATGGTAGCATGCAAACACTTTGACCATCCACGAACGTCACTAGTAATATGGGGTCCCCCTGACCGTGCGACAATATTAGAATAAAGATCCGCACAATAGTTTTGTCTGAGCTGAACGACAATTCAGTCGATGAGTTCGCTCGCTTCATTTTCTCGCACGACAAAAATATTCCTGCATCTAACGGTGGCTGGTAGACGGGGAATGGAAAGTACGGGCAAAACTTGCGAGAGAAGCTCGTCTAAAAAATAGCGGTCTTCATTGAAAACATCAACTTTGGAATCGAAACACTTTTGCTTCTGCAGCCATTTGGTGTATTACATTGCCTGTGGGAATGGAAATAACATTCGATTGTACTACATCCAAACCTTATTCCTGCGTATGCACTAGCTTTCGGGCTACCATGGACGAGTTACTAATGCAGGAGGTCCAGTCGCACGAGTCACGCAGGCAGACTGCACTAATCGAATCCTCATTCATTTGGGCTGGTACACGATCTGAATCTTTGCCCTCTGGGCATGAATAGTGAGACTACGATCTTTATGTTTCTGTAACAATATTTCTCCGTATCTTGGGTTATCAGTTCAGTTTGAGCAATTACAACCAATCACGAATCCAATAGCACTACTGTATGGGACACTCACCCACATCTTTTGGCTGGTTGTCTAATCTTTACTGCTCGGATAAGCCTTCTCAATACCCTTGTCCGTGTCGTCGGAAAGTATTATCGGACCTCCTTTCAACCGTCTGGTGATTCCGACAACAGCATACGCAGACAGAATGAATCTACATGCGACGTCAGAATATACCTAAAACAACGTGATGTATTCGGATTCACTGTTTGTATTTAGAATTAAATTGAGGTCCCGAAAATCGCACGTGATACTTCGTGATAACTGATACATTTTTTGTTTATAAGCAATATTGAAACGCCGATGTCCAATGGGCGGTAGCTTCGTGTATTATCCATCCGAAATTGCCAGAACAACTGACTGTTTAGAATAACCGAGGTAGCTGCTGTAGTGTACACTCGCTATCTGATCTATGGCTGGATGTCATACCAACGACACAAATCATGCTTTCATTAAGTCACTACTCGGTCCCGCTAAATCTGGGAAAGACATGCAGCTTACCGTGGACAATATCATGGTTTGCAACCATGGCAGATAAATCTCTTCCGACTTGCATGAACAACTCAAACTTGTTTCATGCAGTCGGTTAGTTATTGATCACTGGGTTATGACCCAGTTTGTGTCATAAGACCCCAATACTGATTAACGCCTGGTTCATTTTCTCCGGAACCAAGTGAGTGCTTTCACAGTTTACTTGACGTAATTACATCGAAATATGACCACTTGCTACGACGAGACTACCCAAAGAAAGATATCTTTCGACTTTCCAGTAGTAGGATATTTGATGTGCTTTTCCAAACGTTTCGTCATGCAGTGATAACAGAGCGGTTAGTTCTCACTCGGTTGTCTTTAACCTGGTGAATTGAAAGGTTTGTGTTTCGCAAAACCCAGTGACGGATATAGGCGCTATATCGTAGACTGTTCAGTTGTGATGCAAATTTGAGTAACAGCGGTCTAGGGTAATGACTAAGCCACTCCACTCACAATCTTTCGTCTCAGGTTCGTATCCCATACGATGGTCGATGGAAATCCGCTTCTGCTCATTCGTAGCAAGTATGAAACAGCTGTACAGTTTTCTTCCATGATTTTTAATGGAAAATTGGATGTTGACATTACATGACCCATCACTCAACTTGTACCTCGTAAAAGCGAGATTCAGTTCGCAGTAGTACAACGTAATCGTTGATGGCATATACCAGCTTTTGCGCTAAAAGTCATCCTCATGCATGAACACAGGAGTGATGCATTTCAGCTTCTTTTTTCAGCAATGAATCTGGCAAGTAAACAGATTCACAACGTGATTCGCATGAAAACGGTGCTTGTAGGTAGGCAGACACGCAAACACGCACGCATACATGCACAATCAAACACCCAGAAATGAGTAAGGTTGACGATAATGGGATGCGTTCACGTGTCAGGAGTGTGACGTCATCCGACGTTGCAATGATTTGACTCCGCACTCTTTCAGCCTGTCTTGTTTCTCATGAGGAACTTCACTCGCATACTTTTCTACCTTAGTTCCGTTGTCCCTTGACCTCTAAGAGAGAATTCTGTTGACTTTTATGCCATATTACTGGATGGATGGTAGTCGAATTAACGCTGCACACTCATAATGTTCATCACGAAAAAAGCTAGAGATATTGGCCAAGCTTGATTGTATTGAGAGAAAAGTGGGCGTAGGCTTTTAAAAGCTTTCACTTACGAATATAATGATTGGGTGATATTTAAGGCAGCCAGATCATGTCGGTTTAAATCACATGGAAAACGTGATGTTCGTTCATTTCCTACCAGTCATAAAGTATAAGCGCTAACGCCAGGGTATTTCTATGCCCGAAAAGCAAAAGCATAGAAAACCTGTGACTTATTGTGAAAGCAATCCGGCGGGACCAAGTGTATTCGGTGAGGACGTACGCGTGATCATAACCGACAAACAAAGTGTACTGCAACAGGTTCATTAATGATACGGTTGGGCAGGCAGCAGTGCAGTGATTCTGGCATAATATAATTTCTGGTTCAGGCCGAAATACTCCCCTAAGAGACTTAGTGGAATCACTACTATAGTCAATTTCTTTGCTTTAGCTAGACAGGGTTTCTTGTCGTGCACCGATTTACGGACATGTACTTGTACTCTGATTTATTTGCTATTCCATTCAGTTTGTTTAGATCAGATCAGATTTGATAAGATAATCAATCTAGTTCCACAAACGAGTGAACATGTGACACAAAGATCCTTTCGTGAAAAATCGATCGAACAATCCGACTCATGCTATGCAATTTCATTTTACCTCTTGCAGACCGATGAAATACCCATCAGTGTACCACAGTAAGTATCCAATAAACATCAATCTGTTCAGTTCGGTGTGAGTTGTGTGTGTATGCGGAACGATGTTTACTTAATTTCATATTTTCTCACCTTTCTCATTAGGTTATTGGATATGCTTCAAGTCATCTCACCGTTGAACAAATTTAACAAACTTCGTAAAGCCCTTCAGACTGGTTTACCTCCAGGGTTCCCTGTACGTATGGGTAAGTAAGAAGTTGGTACCGATAGAAAAGTTTTCTCGTAAATTGGTTAGCATCCGAATAGCCACGTTATTTTCTCTATTTGGTCTCACGGTTCGTTAGAGACAGTCAATACTATGTTGAACATGTGTCTCCCTTCTAGCCTGTCTGTCTGCGCGCCTGTCCTGTCATTCATTTCGAAAGAGTAAAATAAATCAATGACAAAGATATTTGTCTTTTTTGCACACTGTTTGCACCATGTCGAGACATGAACCAGTGATATCTGAACAGATTAAGAAAAATAAAATCCGACAAATGGTGCCTTCTGCATTCGTTTGAAACAGAACCTTATCGAATCAGTCCAGACAGAATTGTTTTTATCGACAAAATGAACCGTTTACACCGACAACGTGTTTGAACACGCTTCGGTGTACTGACTCTCCGATAAACCGGAGTTTGTGATCACCCAAAGTGTAATTACACCTAACGGATTACTCATCCGTGCGCTCGAAACGTCAACAGTGAACTGCGTAGGCGGTACTATTTGTTGCAATCATTTATTTCATTCCATACGGTATACTTGTTTTACCGATCCTGCGTGATCGTAGTTCAGCCTCGTGTATATCCAGAGCGAATGCAAAACGACCAGCCATTCTCGGTATCGATCAAACATAGTGGATGGGAGAGCATTATACGTTGGGTCGTTTTAAACTATCTGATTATCCGTGGAGCTTGGGATTTTACGGTGCTCACTAGTACGCCTTATCAGGTTATGAAAGTTGGTGCTAAAAATCGCGGATATTTGCGTTTTGTTATCACTAAAGAGGACTTAGAGGTACTTAAGTTTGCATCTAATGATCAGCAAAAAGTGACGAGGCTGAAGGACGATGGGCTGTTAGATTTGTTTTCACTCAACGTGTAGATGTGCTGAAAGTGCGATCGATATCACGTTTTACAAATCCTCCGTCAGTCTAAACCATGACAGATTGAGTGACTATGAACAGCAACAGAACACGATTAATTAAAAATTAAGTAGCAGGGATGGCAGCTCTAGTGATTGATCAGGCCCTCTCTGTGTTATTCAGTACATTCTCGTGTCCTCTTCATGTGAATTCATTCACCTTGGCCTTGAAACCGTTTCAATTCGTATGAATCAATTAAATGATTACAAATCTGTCCTCACTGTTCAACGTCTACATAATTAAGATGAGACTGGTGCACAAAATACACGGCTAATACAAATCAGTCAATCACACGTCAAAGTTTACGAAAACCGCGATGTTTGTGAACTTGTTTGGATGGCCGAATGACATAAAACCTACTTCTGAAGGTGTTCGCTGAACTCGTGACTATTATCGCCTTGTAAAAATAAATCCTATTTGACTCTAAGTTGTGATGCCTTCTAGGAACATAAATTAAGGGAGATTCCAAGGTGGGCACATGTAGTCTGGGTGTGCACAACCTGGCGTGATAGTAGGTAAGAACAATGACAATTGTCTGTACTCTTTTGATCCAATCTCCGCTTGTTTGTTTGTTTGTTTGTTTGTTTGTTTTACATCCATTTTCCTTTCCAAATCTTTCTGTTCACCTCATTCATTCGTCTACGGTGAATTAGTAGATGCTAGGAAGCGTATATACCTGAGTTGGTGTCACAAACAAAGAACCACGTGTATCTGGATTCACAGAATTCATATATTACTGTCCGGAGTTGATAGCATATGGAATGTGGCGGAAGAAATTCTTCGACAACGTTGAGTTTAGCCTTAAGGTACTGTGTCTTGAAGTTCATCATTCGATAGATTCGTTAGTTGGGTATAGATGGTTGGAACATATTTTGTGCGTGACCATAGCACGTCTGTTACTCTTTGTGCTACTCTGTAAGGCTGACAATGCTTGTGAGGTGAGCAGTAGTGCCACTCGATGACATGCCATAAAAATAAGAAAACTTCAAATGGTGGACAGGCATGAGTTGGTCCAGTTAGATCACAAGGTTGCATCCACGAGATCCCACCAATAATCGTTTGTGACACGGCTCGGTGCGTTTTTCCATTCAAAATCTCTTTCTTGTAGTTGTTCGATTTATTATCTACAATCAATCTTTCACAGTTTCGCATTCTCATTTTCTTCTTTGCACAGTTGGTGTTATGAGGTAGAGAGAGCAACTAGGACTAGAGCTTGTCGATGCAAGGCTAGTGGTTGTAGAAGCAGACCTGATGTGAATAAGCTATGCAGAATGGGGATAAACCACTGGGCGGTGCATATGACAGGTAGCGAAAGTACGGTTTTTAACCATCAAAACTGAAAATAAGGTTTCGAATTTCTTCAACTCTCTTCCCAGTCGAATGTATCAGCTGAAACGAACGTGGTATTTTCATTTTCTTTTTATTATCGAATGTTATACAACCGAGGTGGAGGGAAGCCATCTCTACAGTCCAGCCATTAAATCATAGTGACAAGACCATTTGTTAGTTGGAAAATGAAACTAATTTTTCAGGTTTTAATAGCCATCGAAAAAAACTGCACAGTGTCGCAAAGGCAAAGGATAGACTCAAATTTGACTTACCATAAACCTTTTTGCATGATACTTTTGTTTTGAACAACTAGCCCCTTTAAACCCTTGATTTCTTTTGTTTGGCGCAATTTTCCTAGAACTCCCCTTAGTGCCAACCACGATGGGTCGTGTGCTATTCACCGATGTCACAATAATGGATCAGAGTACCCAGACTGTTCCGATACATGCCGAACGTGTTCCAATTCAATCGGCTTTAACAGGTGCATCACAAACGATAGACCTATTCACAGTCCCCCCGGACTATCGGTATGCCGGGGAGTTTCGTCTATCCAAACCACACACGAAAAGCAAGCACAAGAATGCATAAGAATTCCGATCAGACGGTTTCGCTTCTGATCTTGGGCTGTGATTGTTTGTGGATAGGACATAATATTTATTGATTTTCCTTAATTTTCTTACTTTGCCGTGTTTTCTTTTGTCTTGTTTTGTCTCGTTTCGTTTGAAGTTTCACACAATTGTTCACTTTTCACACACACGCACACACACACGTGCACACACACAGCGTGACCCACGAGTTGAAACTGAACACTATTGTGCTGCATTTATTTTTGTCAACTTGACTCCCAACCGCTTACTTGTCCCCGGAAATTGCCACATCAATCGGGCCAAACAAGTACTCATTCGTGTTTTTCTTCCACGAAATCCTGTTCATTCGTTGCCCGTTTTCACTCTTTCGACTGTACACTGCTCCACAACTATTGGCTTGATAAATTGGTACCTCCTATTTATTCCTTCGTGTTTAACGTGTGACAAGTAACCGGTTCTTGGCGAAACAAAATAGGTCGATTACCTTTTAACCAAATTTGTATCGGGTAAAACAATAGGACAGATAGATCACTGTAAGTCGACCGTATGGATAATGACAATTTGTATGGGTTCTGGGTTGTATCCTTCGATCTTGATGCATAGGACTCATTGGTTAGGCGGACTGGATGGAAGAACCAACATGAGTTGGGCATGATAGGAGTCTTCAGTTTTATTGACCAATCCTGCGAAACAAGTAAATGAGAATGGTCATTTGGGCAGATAGTGGGACGGGAAAAGTGCCTGTAAATCAAAAACTGTTTGAAACACTAAGTGGCCTGTATCTAACTGGCGAGAACAGGAGCGTGTGACATGCAACTCGTCGTTCTCTTACTGTCTTACCTGAGGCTCAAAAATACCATCAAAAGATGTATCACACACAGCATGAACCGGGGCGGGCGGGTGCCGTGTGAACATTTTATGGATACTGTATCCCAAAATGCATCGAGAAATCCGATGAAGAGAAATGATTCGGGTAGCGCGCCTCCACACTCCACAAAACAATTTACGCATCAGGGAACAAAATTGCAGACACATGTAAAACCATTTTTATCTGACTTTACGTTAGAAAGATTAGGAAAAATGAAATTCCGTCGATCAGCACACGGATGCCTCATACGATGAAGTAACCGAAGATTTCACTGAGGTCCGTTTTGTTTGTCCAAAATACATTTCATCACCTACTAGTCCGGTGGTTATTTTGTATTCATAGTAGTCAGCCCAAAATGCATTATTTCCTGCAGTGTACGCAGATCAATCAAATAGCAAATTCTCAGGCCAGATAACTAATGCGATAAGAATCACATTACTGGCTCGTATTAGTGAACGTATGGATTCCATTTGATAGATTCATTTTACTCGACGAAATTCTATTGCTATTTCCTGCTGAATAATAGATCCAAACTGGAAGGATCAGAGGACAAGTAGGTTGATGCTACGGTCACAGATTGTAAACCATTTGCATTCGTCTTAATCGTCGCTCGTTCCCTCAACCTAAAAAATGACATTTCCGAATTTAGGGAAAACACGGTGGTTGCGAGCT
This sequence comes from Fasciolopsis buskii, assembly GCA_008360955.1. Classification (NCBI taxonomy): domain Eukaryota; kingdom Metazoa; phylum Platyhelminthes; class Trematoda; order Plagiorchiida; family Fasciolidae; genus Fasciolopsis; species Fasciolopsis buskii. The sequence continues at coordinate 62,025 of LUCM01009769.1, read as the reverse complement.
CGTGGAAATCCATCATGACGGAGCTGCCAAAATTCCATGTACAGGTAAGCTCCTGGGGCATAAATCTGTTAACGTACTTCAGGGTTAATGGGAAACCTATGCCGAGGTACATTCGTACGCAAGTATGTCACTAGGGGGTTTAGATACTCTCAGTCTAATATTCCTCAAAAAGGCTGATTCTCACATTCATGTAGTTCACACATACCTTCTTTTCGTATTTCCACTTCGAGTATGCCGATTATATTAACTTGCCGAGAGACAGTGCACAGACAAGTGAATGCGTGTTGGACCATTTGACCATTGTGATATCCGAATGCTATGTGTGCTTTGCACCTTAAATGTGTAAGGTGCTTTTCAAGACTGATAGGAATCCATGCCTACATTTACGCTTTGCGGCAAACCTCACGTGACAGTCAACAGATCTAAGTACATCGTGAGTCTGACCACGTCTGGCGGAGGTGTTGGGGAGGAAACCACCATAAGTTGCCGAAGTCAGCGCGGCTTTAGCGAATATGCAAAACTTGTGGTGATGTCACGACATCTAACTTTCCCTCAAGAGAACGACGTTAGGCCGCAGTTCGATATCTGGATTTTCCGTTCTGACAATGCCCCGGGGGGACATTCTGCATTTGACCATCGATTTCTCCGCAGCAATGCTCGTGCCTGGTGGGAACATTAGGTGAGTAATTTCAGGTGTATTGAGGTGTATTGGGTGAAGACAGTCGCCTTCCCACCGAGATAATTACCCTGCAGTGCCTTCAATGACTTGCATACAGTTTACTTATGAGTGCTTGCTGTATACCGTTTCCTGCTCTCTTTGCCCGTGTTGAGCAAGGCTAGAAGAAGTGACAGTGCGGTCAGGCCATGACTGGGAGCAGAGATATGAAGAAATAAACTTCAGGTTTGGGATCGACTGGCGTATTAGTGGTTAGGGCCTGAGAAATAGAGACTCGTTGGTTGAAGACGCTGAGGCATGGCTCGAAGTTGAAAACACTGGCATCAATGTCTTGCGGCCAGTATGTAGAACTCGCCCCCGTAAAATCTACCAATGCAATAAAAATTGCAAGATGTACGTGATGAAAACAAAAACGGAAATTGTTTTCTTGCGACTTATTACTATTTTTGTCACTCACATTAATTCTTTTTATGATTATATTTGGATATTCTTTCTTCGGTACCATGTTCGTCTTCAAGCCGGATGTTCTGTGTAAATTTCTTCTCTTTAATACAAGATAGTCCTCTAATCCAGTCGGTCTCAGCCGTATAGTCCGGAAGTAGTGTACGACCGTGTAATTGTCTATTTTGTAACTCATTTAATTATTACCTGGAAAATGGGAAAATTCCCTGGTCGCCGGAAGATAACAACGATTAGAACCTCTTAGTTTTGCCCTAATGTTTGCTGTTTGTGTCCCTCGAGAATTTTCGAAAAATTACTTTTTAATTGCTTCCAATTCACTTTTTCACTCTTCCCGGCCTTGTCAGCATGAAACACTGTATTCTTTTCTTACATGAAAAAATAAATAAAGCACTTAAGATATGTTTTCTAGATTATAATGAATCTTTTGGTTGCATCAACAGTAACAAACAGTCATCTTTTCCATTCGATTCGAATTCCCAGTCATCTTGGATGTGTCGGTTGATGGACTACCTCCCTAATCATCAACGGTGTATCCATTTACAATATCGCCAAAATTCGTTTCGCTCAAGAAGTCATACTTTCACGTTCTCTTTTGTCAGCTATTGTCTCTTTCTTTCCAACCAATGAAGGTAACTTCCTAGCAGAAAATAGACGCTTTACTTTATGGCTCGACCGGTCTTTGAAACTCCCCGTTCCCTACACTTGAAAAGGCCATCAGAGAGATTTTGGAACATTTGGCTACTTAAAGTTAGTCCATTAACATTAATAACACAGCGTTGTTGGTAGATGTAATGCGCCAACGTTTCGACTACCGTGGGTAGTCTTTCTCAAGGCAAGTTTTACAATCAAATGACTGAGGGAACGTTGGCATGTGAACGTTCCCTCAGTCATTTGATTGTAAAACTTGCCTTGAGAAAGACTACCCACGGTAGTCGAAACGTTGGCGCATTACATCTACCAACAACGCTGTGTTATTAATATTATATCATTCACAATAAAAAACCAATACATGGCGCATCGATTTTTCGATACACTCCTTACGTCGTTTGGTCCGGATATTAGTCCATTAACCCTCTGAAATATGGCGATATCCTATTCGACCCTAAGAAGAACGTCAAGTATTCTTACCCTGCTGTACTGATTATTACAGCACAGCTGATTTACGAAGAGTTAGTGGTACGCATTGGTCTGATATTACACGAGAGGTGGTTCAACCACATTTTCACCGAAATCTTCTCATTCATTGAGTCTAAAATTTCACTGCGTACCGGAACTCCGCAGAAAACGTTGTTTTCACGTCTTATATTCCTGTTTTTATATTTCTTTAGAGAAATTTTTCCAAGTCCGCTGTCGAATGACTTAAAACTAATTTTCTGTATTCTTAAGCACATTCGTCAATTCCCTCAATCAATCATCCCCTAACACGCTAGATTTTTGTAAAAAAACACTGACGATGTAATATCGCGAATGACAGAACAAGTTTACTGCAACATCAAGTCAGCTTTATACCCTGTGTCTTGATTACCTCGTTCTTCTTAGTATGAATTTTGTTTAATTTTGTGAATTTTGAATATTTATCCCCACAAGGCTCTTAATAGATTTACTTGACTAAACGTTTCTTCTGGGTGTGATCAAAAATCAGATGAATATTCATATTGTCTGGATGTATAATACTAAAGCACTAGTGGCCTTCTTCAAATAAAATTCTTTCACGGATTTCTGCAGAACTATCAACTTTTTTTGCAAATTTAATCATGTCATAATAAAAAGTTGAGCACAAATCGATCACGACGTCATCATCTGCAACGCACACACTGAAACGGGAGAGATTATCGAGAAACAGTGTAAAACAGTACAACACATGCGTTTCTCTCCAATTCCCTAATTATGTCTGGTAAATTTGGAAAACCATTTGGGATAAAAAAACAAAACTATTTTGGGCGTATAAAGTTTTTTTACCCGAAAAGGCAACGGATAAACTTGAACTTTGAATCAACTTCATCACGAGCACAGGAAAAATAAGACAGAACCACTGCTGACAGTCACACTATTCTGTCATTCCATTCAAGTTTTACCACATTCATTTCCAAATCATAAATTTGCTCTAAGTCGAACACAAGGGTTGCCTAAAAGATAATTGAGCAATACCTTAAACGGTCTAAATTTCAACCGTCGCTCCGACAATCGTGGTGGTTTCCATTTCTTACAAGTTGTTCTCTGACTCACTCGCAGAAGAGGCGACATGCAACCTGAGAAAACAAAATGATGTGGGATTCGGGGAACTTCCAAAAACGTCCCGGGGGGATTTTTACAAACTACACTAAGGAAGATTGGATCAAAATCCGTCACTGGCAATCCGGAGGCATCTTCTACCGACGCGTTATCGAGTTGAACGCTGTGGTCATGCGGTCTTCTGTTACGTTTCTTTACCTGATGGTCGTTTTCAATACGACCGTGTTGATCTGATTGGTTATGTACCTACATTCAGAGATTTTAAACACTTGCTTTTTTGTTGTTCGTCTTAATTGATTGACCCACGCTGTTCCCGCCATTGGCAATTCTTCTAAATCACTGCCGCAAACATTTACGGAAATTTGGTTCGCTTCACTTGAATGGACTGCCAAAGTTACATCCGACCACGGCTCCTAGATTGCCCGGACTCCGTATCTTCGAGCAAGTTGGGTATTGATAAGTGTGATGTTGCTGAGGGTTACCGAGTTGGACTAACGTCCCAATGGATTGCGGGTGAGATTTTTGAGTCTAAGTTTCCGGTTAGTGTTCGCAAAAGAAATTTCTCAGCAATATGCATGGTCGCCAAGTATCGACAGTCAAAATACTTCCAGCGCATCTTCTGAAGTGAACCTTCCTAATTTCCGTTCTTTCGATATATAGACTATGCAAGGTACCACAAAATGTTGCGGCTTCCCGGATTTATCTGATAACAGCAACAGTGGAATGAGCTAAAACAGTCTTCATGAATTACTTAAACCTAAATGTTCGATTCCCTTAGGTGTCTTCAACGTCGGTGAGTTCAACTAGATGGGGCAACAATTTTTCCTAGATTGAGCTCATAAATCTTTGAAAATAGATGTTTCAACAAATTCACTAACTGAGGCAGAGATCCCTGAGGAAACTCGAGCCGGGCTCCAATAGGCTGTCCTCAGCTCTGTTTAAAGATGGAGGGATGGAACTGAACAGAGGACTTCAAGTTCGGTTCTGAAAGGTTTGGCATTCCTGGAAAGTCTCCCTCTCATGTGGGGAGTCGGTCGCTGCCATCATCTGCAAAAGAGGCTTGCGTATTGACTGTACTAATCACAAGGATATCAACCTAATCCCAGTAGTGCCAAAGCTGTTTACGTCAGTTAATCTTTGCAGGTTGTACGACACGCATTAAAGGCAAACTCGTGAGGAACAGGCCGGGTTTCGCACTGGTTGTGGATGCACAGATCACATCTTCACAAGCCGACAGGTGTGAGAGCACCGCCTTGCTTGGACATTCGTACAGCATTTGACTCTTTTGATAGGTCTGCACTAAGACGTTGTTTGTTGAGTAATCGGGTATCCGAGAATTATGGGTTGGTCTTCAAAGAATCGCGCCGTCATACGTCAGGACAGACTAGGGCTCATACCCAGCTTTCGCCAAACTTCGTTTTTTCTAGTGGGTTAAGGCAGGGATGACCTACATCACAATTTCTTTTCAATTTTATCACAGAGGATCTTTTGCAAAAGGTTTTTTCTGGTATTTTGGACAGTGGAGCTGGGCTCCTCCCAAGGAACGGGGTTTTGATTTAGAGTGTGTCGACAATATCGCTCTGCAGAGTGACGATGCACAGGCAATTCCGCGCGCGTTAGACCGCGCGACGACTGAGGTTTCCAGTTACGGTAATGAGCTTTGCTCCTCCAAAATGCAAGCTACTTCTTCAAGACTGGCAGAATCCTGTGTCAGCACTCATCCTTTGTGTTGGTCGGTTAGAAGTAGTCAGTAAATTCAAACACATTGGGAAACTGGTCACATCTGGTGAAGGAGTTGGAGAAGAGGTCTCATCACGAATTGCGAAAGCCAGAGCAGCTCTCGCAAACCTCCGACATTTGTGGCGCCACCATGTTATCCGACTTCCCCTCAGGAGGTGTCCAATACCATAGTTCGTAGTGTTCTGCTTTGTGGTTGCGAGACCTGGTCTATCCGTGTTGAGGATGCCCGGTGACTTTCCCTGTTCGACCATTGACTTCTCGGAAGCATTGCTCGTGTGTGATCGGAACGTCGGGTGAGAGAGGACGAGGTGCGTCATCGTGTGTTGGGTGCAGGCAGTCCTCCTCTGACTGAGATAATCGCTCTACTTAGTCTTCGATGGCTTGGACACGTGTTGCTTATGCTTTTCTGTGGTCCACCTTTTCGTGCTCTTTATGAACGTGGTGCTTAAGGCTGGAAGAAGCGACATGGCGGTCAGCATTTGACTTCGTGTAGGGATATAAAGCAGTTAGGTTCGGCTTTGGCCTCGGTTGGTGCTTCCCGACTTCCCCGTTGGGGGATAAAGAGATGAGGATTGTTGTTGGTTAAAGATGCTGAGGTATACTTCTCAGAACCAAAGTCAGTGGCGCAAATGGTTTGTGGCCTGTATGTAAAGCTCGTGCTGCTTAGGAACAATCCAGAGGCAATCAAAAAATCATAAACAGTGCAGATTGAAGACAAAATGACAGTTGGTTTGATGTGATTTGTCATTTTTTCCTTCTTGTTTGTCCCGCTTCTGTGAATTTCCATTTACATGTTGTTGCTTTGGCACAATGCTTGTTTTTAAGTCGCCTTATAATTCACTCGTCAATGACGAGCTTCTATGCACTTTATTGCGGCTACAGATCGAACTTGGGTGTGACACTTATAAGGCTGTTTGGACGAGAGGATATCGGGTACCATCTGACGAGCGGAATAACCGGGAAACCGGTCCTATGCTTCCGAGAAATATTTTATTCACTCTTCCAAATACTGCTTAGAGTTTACATATATACTTGTGTCCCTTGGTCCCGTTTCGAGGTCCCATGTTCAGGCTGGCTATGAGCTGGCTCACAGCGTGGGCTTTCTAAGTGAATCCCGGTCAACAACTTTTGTCTGCAGTTCCATTGGACGGTTCCGTATGTGCCAAAGACAATGGGCTGAAGCCTCGTCGTTTGTTCGTCATGTCCGTGTATGTACCCGATGAATGCAACTCTGCGGCCGCCAGTAATTATTTCTATCGCGTTGTATTGTAATGACTCCACTGTATGAAATCAAAATACTTTGCGGTCGTTGCTTGTGATTTCAACGCCCCACTTGGCAAACTAGATGACTCGGAGAGGGATATCGCAGGATTACTTTGTTCCCGCAGAACTCATCATCCAATTTTATTCTGACTACAAACAATTCTTGGCAAAAATAGGTAAGGGGTGATATCGGCGAGCGTGGTTCCCTTTTTCACCTCCACAGCACCGGGCCCAGGTCGACGGAACATCTACAGGTCAAAGGTAGCGTAGGTCAATTCATACCTGTTGACTCAGGTCACGCTTTGGATCGTGATCACATTTATTTGCCGCTCGTCTTTGGTTGCATCAACACACACACACATCAAACTTCTTGCGTACCTGATGGATGTTAATCGGCGATTTCAGCTCTGTTAAAATCTTTTGACCCGGCTGTGGTCTCAACAAAATGCCTAAGATCCGATCGAACACTAGGAACAAAACGATGAAGTGTAAAATTCTTTTACGGAATTGGACTGTCTCGAAGCCAAATCTTATCCATATAAGTAAACACCTAAGTAGAGTAGATAAATTTAGTAGCTTGGATAGTTGCATCAAACCTAGTGGGTCTATAGCGGATGTCTTCCCGAGCACAGAAGGCCCGATTGGCATTCATTAACTTCCCCACTTGGCAGACCTCTGCTAGCCTCGGCCTCCTTCCTGAAAATTGATGTACATTGTTGATTCATTCATAAAGGAAGTAAAAGATAGAAAAATTGAAGCATCTATGGAATCGGCGAGACATCCGGTTATCGATCAAAAGTCGAGTAGATGCAGTAGGAGTTAGATCCATATGGTTCTACAGCTCCGAATCCCGACTGCTGCGAACAGATTTTTGGAAAGTTTTGTATCTAAATATCATTTTATTTTTACAACTGGCAGAATATGGTGTGAGAATTTTGTCAGTAATTTAGGCGTTAGGCTTAAGGCACTGAGTCCTACATTTTAATCTTTATAAGAATTAACTAATGTGAAAACAGTTAGGTATTTGGATGTGCATTGCGCGTGCTCACAAATCGACTGCATCACTTTATCCTTTTCTCCAAGGCTGGTAATAATTGCAATATGGATTGAGGTACCTATGCGAAGGTATGAGGGAAATTATGAAATCTTAGATCAGAGGATTGACTCTTGTTGGTACAGCTGGGCAATCAGATTGGGGTCTGCGACATCCATCTAGATAATGGTTGGAGATCGTGTGCGATATGGCTCACTGCTGCAGTCAGTGGTAATAACTTAACCGAAAAATATTATCTGGGGCAGAGTTTTCAAATTTCGTTAGGATACGATTGGTGGGCTCGTTGTTCGGATAGTCAAGATCTCATCATCAGTCAAGATAACATGATCTGTGCACGTGTGCAGTTGGTGATTTTTCTCCTTATTTGCAAGTCCGTCAAAATCCTTGACCTTTGACCTCGCCAACGACCTTGATGTTGTAACTAGGCCCTTGTTTTACTACTTGGCCTTTGATGATTCGACCTTTGGCCCCAGATAGGTGACTTTTGTCTAGAGTGGTTTGGTCGCCACAGCTGTGGACAGCTAGAGATAGCCTCATCCTCAAGTGAGAATAATAGCACTGGTATCAGCTACCTGAGAACGACAGTGCAATACTGATTCCCAGCTCAAGTAAGTTGCAGCATTTTTCGGTCATCTAAATGTCAGTGAAGGTGTGTTTGGAGAGCGTTTTGCAACTTCCAGGTGCGAATTTCTGTTGCAGGGTAGAACCGGCTCTAATTCGTATCTTGTATTTGCAGGAGAACAAATGGGTGAGGTCGGTGGTTTGGGATATTTTGGTAGCTGTATCTTACCAAATGGTCGTGTCTTCAATTGAATGCCTAAATGCATGCTGAAGACTTGAGTTATCTTTGACTTCTGTGTGACATTTGTTTATCGATCAAAGGTTGGGTTGTGGATCGCTGTTTCTGCTTCCACTACGTGAACATTAAATGAATGATTAGGAGTACCACTCTTCAATAAATTCCGTTTTGTATCCCTCGCTTGCTTGATCTGCAGTTTTAACTTCATCCAGATCGAACATATCTTGTTTTTCCTCTTAGGCCGATGTGTGTGAGTGTGTGTATCACCACTTCTTGTGGTCAATTTGTTCGTGCACCCGAGTGGATAATTTTCTACCGGTTTGATCAATGTAGCCTTTCCCGTTGTTTATAAAACTGACTTTTTATGCGTGACGTTTTTTCTTTCCTCAGTTTTCAGTTGATCTTTTGATCTTGATGCTGGTAGTTTCATAGTTTTGCGTGACCTATGAACCATTGGGACTACTTGTAAGCAACTTTGAGGTTAGTTCAAATACAATCTTGATTGCTTTCTTTGAGCAATCATCTTATTTATCCCACACACGGTTCCCTGTGTGAAATTCTTTAAATATCCGTTCCGCAGTAAACTATTTGAAAGAGGAATTTCCGTCTTGTTTTCTTTCAGTTTTGGGTGTGCCGTGGTGAATAAAGTTGATACTTTTTAACTTTTGTGGTTATTCAGGTGACTGGTATGAAAAATTGGTATTTGGTCCGTATGTGTTGGTTTGCGATAAACTGTTGTTTCCAATATGCAGTGGGCGTTTCGTTTTAGCAAAACCTCAAAACAAAATGCTAGTTTCCGATCTTCCGAACAGGCTGTTGATTATTTTGTGTCCCATTAATTAGGGAGCGTTTCCCGATAATGAAGTTGTCATTCGCATTTCTAATCCAAAGGTTTTGCCAAACCGTTGGTAATGCCATCTTTTTCAGAATTCAGCGAGAAATCCGAAAATGTATGAGCCTATGCGTGCACTTTCAATCTGTTCGCTCACGTCACTGTTAAATTTGGACCACATGTATTGGGACACGTTCGGTAGTCAGCAAACTATCTGCTTCCAATGACTTGCCCGGGTGGTATAATCTTGCAGAATCTGTTTGTTTACTTATTTCCTAGATCCAAATCGATCGAAATAGAGGACGCGGTGATGTCAAACTAAATTGTCGCCTCTTCTTCATCCCAAAACTCCTGGGCCTCGGTTAGAGAGTGGTTTGAGACATCTCCCTAGCTCTTCTGCTGGTTTGTATGTTGAAGTTTCAGTCAGGGAGACAAACGGTCTGAATGAAACGCATTCTTTTGCGTACACTCGGTAGCGCGTAGAATTGTGCAGCCTTTAAAGCTTTAGCTCTCGTTCTTTTGTATTCATTTTTGGTGATCGTTTGCATATCTTGTACCATCCTCAGGATTTTGTTAGTTTTCTTCATCGGTTTGATTATTGGGTTACCATCGAGTAAATGGTAAGTGATTGGGTTTTCTAGCAATTGTTTTGCTTTCTCAGCTTAGTCCCCCTTGTCCAGAATGACCGTTGTTCTTATTTTGCCAGCTCTTAGGGCGATTACGCTTTTATCGTTCCTTTGTACTGTGTGTCAGAGTGTTGACTGATCTTGTGTGAAGCAGGTTGGTTCCTACGATTTGTCTTAGCTCCAATGCAGCTCATTTCAGGAAATCTGACTTTGTCATTGCTTGTTCTAGTGCAACAAGGTATCCCTTAGTCGCAGCACTTTTCAGATTGAATTTAGGTCCGTTTTGAATAAGCTTTGCACTTCAGTAGATGGTGGCCAGGTTATTGGCCACTTTTGGTCTCCAATTTCTTCGGAGTCCCTCGTAAATTTTGAAAAAATTATTAGTCCAATTTTTCTAACGGTTTCACTATTCTTTTATTCTTTCTAAGAGTACTTAAATTCGATCATTAGATTTCCACACACTTCTAAGCGGTTATGAACGTCCGTGATCAGCGTGCTTACCACGTGTTTCCCATTTTGGTTTGCCGAAGGACATTCAATCAGTGGCCTATAATTCATACTTTTGGGTGAAACAATTCTTTTTAGACATTTGTGGAGAAATGATACCTGTTTGTATATTGAATCTTGTCACCAAACAAAAATCTCCCACCAGCGATCACAATTTTGGGCATTTCACGCCCAAATTTTGGTCTCAGTGATTTTGAAAATATGCGATGGTCTTAGTTCACAAATTTTCAAAATCAGCGGATTTTTCAGTTGATGAATTCGCGGTCGTTCTTCCACTATCCCTCGCCTTTTTCCATTCTTAAATAGTTGGTGTTTTGAGGTGATAACCAAAACGAGTTCATGTTAGTGTGATGTTAGTGGTCATGCAATATCGACTGACATCGGCCGTGCCATTACGTAGGCAGGATGAGAAATCACCAACGTCTAGCAAATCCATGTATAGCAAACTACAAAAACGTTTCCAATGAGCGATAGTGGACGCTCGGAATAGTCTAGTGAATTCAAACTCACGTATTGCAATATTCCTGCGAACTGTCTGTTTAATTTCAATCTGTCTAGTGCACCATAAATAAATACGTGTGCATATATATATATATATGCATGTATATATGCATATATATATATATATCAGGCTGTAAATCGAAAAAAACATTGAAAAAATGCTCGCATCCTGCAAAATCTCGCTTTTACCTTCGCATAAAAGAGCCCCCTCATAGATAAATTATCTCATATCTTTGATGCTGCAAGTGTAATTTGTAATTGTGAACAGTACACAGGCTCTGAGTCGAAATGGCTAGAAGAACTTTCGTGCACACGGCAATCGTTAAACTGTGGGTGAAAAAAAGGACTATTCATAACAAATTTCAAACACTTCGATTACTCTAATAACTAAGAAGTATAACCTATTCCTAGACTGGTAATTTGAATTTAAGTGCCAAGTTAATGCAATAGTAGGAATGGTAACAGTGACAAGACATTCGGACCGCATAAGACTCGTCGAGAGTTGATTTGCGTTTTTACAACCGAATACATGCATGCATCTCTATTTTGAAAAATCTGTGTACTAACCTAGTATCATTCGAATCATTAAGACACGCTCAGACAGGTGTGCCTACCCAAGTCATGCTGTTCAGCCCTCTGTTTTGCGAGGTAAGTTTCCCATCAATTTCTTGCTTCCTCTGTCATCTAGTACTTCATAGGAGCTCAAACTGTATGGAATATCTATGTTTATAACCAGCAGTAGAAATTATAGGTGAGCGAAACTGATATGCAAAGTAGTCGAATGAAGCGACATCTAGTGACCCATAACCCAATTCGTACGCCAACGTATCATATCAGATCAGGGTTCCACAGCCCTCCAGGGGTGGAATCAAAGCCGGTGGCCGGAAAAGCCAATTCCTTCATCTGTGCTCATGACAATATTTGTAAAATAGACAAGAATTTGTAACGTCATTAAATGGCTGACGACACTCGAGTCATCAAATTGTCATCAACGGAATTTTGTGACATTTTACATTGAGGATGCTTGCCCATTAAAAGTTCATCAATTCCTGGGCAATACTGCTGGTTGTTTGCGAGTGATTAGTTGGCGATTATGATCTGATTTTGTTCACAAATAATCATTGAAATTGCGACCGTTCGCCCATCCGGCAGCTCTGCTCTTCGGGTGTACCAAAGATCCGACTGAGATCGAATATGTCTAGCCATAATTTTACTTCTACGAGGTTCTTTACAATTAGGTGGAAGCACGGCTCCCCGGAACTCTTCGGACTTCAAGCTACTAGTCTGATCGGAAAGTCTAATCAATCACAACTTCAAGCTAAAGTTCTTTACAAAGAATTTGCTATCGATGGTTTACCGATACTGGGCACTAATTTGATGCGGACGTGAGTTAGCAATCAGCTGATTTTTTGCACTCACCGGCTGAACTCCCATTCGCTGTTATCAAGAGGGCATCTTGGATGCGCACTTGTTTCCAACCATCGTTTAATGCAATGTAGATGGTAAGCATGCTGTGAAACCAAAAAAACGTCGAAAAAGGAGTATCTCGATAAGAAAAAAAACATTTTATTCTAGTAGCATAAAAAATGTTCACATTTATCCCGATTATTAGGCAACCAAATCGCATATATCCGCTGGATTTTTCGATTATTTCCCTCCAAAATGCCCTGATTATCAGTGAACCACCAGACCATAGAATAAAACAATTATACCACGATTCTTACCGTCAGACTAACAACCAACCCCGTTGCCTTGGTAGGACGAGATAGAAATTACACATCGAAGTTTCGTGTGCCTTTCCAGTTGGATGACTGAAAACCCAGAGTGATGTAGTTGAATATTTCGGTCAATAATATTGTTTGAAAATAAGTATCCTTCATAATTTTTGCGATATTTCAAATCATTGATCTTTATTTGTTCGTGAAATTCATTCATTTTTATTGCAAGCAGCCAACGCATTGGGACATCGACGAAAATGATGGCACATCAGTGAAATACCTATGAGTATAATAACTATACCCAATAAAACTACATAGATGAACGTGGATAATTTGCCACGATATTAATTATTCTTTCATGTGATTCGAGTATCAATCAAAATTGATCCATTTGTGCAAATGCGGAGCAGAACTTTGATTAAAAATTTGCATTACTTTGTCTTTCGCCACATGGCCAGGGGAACAGATAGAATTGGACAGAAAGTACTAGGAAATTTGCAATCACTTGTTGATTTCGGTACCGATTCCGCGGAAGATAGCTAATATTGGATCGTTTCAGCCAGGACAAACAAAAGAATATTGTCCGGATCTAAGTCGTTCTGTCACACTGCAGACAAATTACGTGTTCTGTTCTAAATATACCGACAGACTTTGAAAAAGAATAATATTAACCTCTGAGACGTGCTTCTTCGCATAGAGGCAGTGTAAAAGACAGCAAACAGTGATTTCAATACGAAACAGTAATACCCGGCAAAATACTCGCATTCGGGTGAAACGACAGACCCAGGAAGAAAGTTTCATTCTAATTGTGAATGATATAGTGTTAATAACACAGCGTTGATGATAGATGTAGTGCGCCAACGTTCCGACTACCATGGGTAGTCTTTTCCAAGGCAAGTTTTACAATCATTCACAATTGAAACCATTAAATGATGCATCGATTTCCCGATACACTCCTTACGTCATTTGTTCCTGAAAATTTCATTCCAGTTTTTGAGATTTTACAGACTTTAACCTCGAACGAATTTACTCTTGTTTTGATTGCCACCTTGCAAAATCATCTAATCAAAAGGAAACACAAGAACGGGATGCAGTAAAGGAGCTATAAATTTCTGATTTAGTTCGGTTTGGACAACCGCTATCGGCGTACCAGCGAGCTCTGGATTTCGGCTGTTCTCTCACAGCACCAACAATTAGGAGAGAGAAAAGGAGAATTGAATACAACGGAAGATTGAATATGAAATGGTAAGTATAATAAGTGTACAGAATAGAACAGATTTTGGATGGAATAGCCTCTTTGACTGCAGCACTGAGGCATGATCTCAAAGCATCGCTTGGGGAGATCTCATGGACTCCAAACCAATAGTCTAACGGCCACTACTACGTGAGCCGGTCCACTGGTTAAAGTAATCACACAATTTTCTCGTGTTATCGTTTGACCACCTCGATTCATTTGCCAAACTTTAGCTTCGGACCTCACCATACAAAAGCATAGGCATGCGAAAAAGTACCAGTCATCCTAGCCTACTATAATCAGTACGTGCTCTACAGAATGGACACTAGGACATAGTACCTTACGCCTAATCTCCGAGGTGCTCATAAGATTTTCTGACCATATTCAGTCAGTAATAAGGGGACCACGGTGTTCAAGTACTGAAAGTCTCCGCGGATTTTATTGCTCTGTTGATGAAGTCAAAGGCCAGGTCATCAAAGTCTAGGCAGTAGAACAAACGTTATGGAGCATCTTGCATGGCCAAAAGAAATCAGGGCTGACTGACTAAAACTGCCATTATGTTCATTCCTAATAGAAGCAAAGATGTACTGTAAGGTTGTCTATTGGGTACCGTCGCAATCAGCCGCCTCAGGCCATTTATGCCGCTACCAGGGAATAAAATGTCTTCAACATATTCGTCAGATTATGAACTGCAATGAGTTTGCATTTGTAGTAAACGATCAAGAAAGCTGATTGCACGAATTCCAAAAATTCGTCCAAGTTCGCATGTTTTTCTAGTCTGACTGCTGGGAACAATCCCATTGGATCCTAAGTAATATCTGAAGCCATTGAACGTGATGAATGCCCGAGATTTTGCTTAAAATTCTATGCACACAACAATTATTCCAAAAAAGAACGAAGAATATTTCGGTCTGAAGGACAGTTAGTATCCCATTTACTCGTAAAGTCACTTGAGGTGGGTGTTATTTACGATTCCCTAGTTTCGCATCGGTGACATGTAAGCGGCGTTTAGTTCGAACTCTCTTCCACAGAGTGCAAAAAATCTGCATCCAAAATCAAACAAAAACAAAGAATTCATAAGACGGACTTTGTTAGCCAACGATTATCCGGAAATTTTCATCGAACAGCATCGGTAGTTTGTTTGATTTCCTAAAAGTTCTCTTTATTCACAAGATTAATTTCACATGACACTTCATCTGGTAAGACCTAGAACCGGTGTGATCTTTGCCGCAAGAATGTAGTTCGCTGATGAATTGCGACAATGTAAAAAGCAAACAGAAAATTCCAGGACAAGTTCCACGTAAATTCAAGTTGAAAACGCAAACAAAACTGGAAAATTACCCTTCTTAATTAAACTAACAGGTTAGAAAATTTCTACGGTGTTCTGTTATGTTGCCGAGTTTGGTTGGTCTATGCACACACTGAAGCACAAGACACAAGTACTCGCATTGCACGATATCCTAGAAGAACAGCCTGTAGTCTAGTAGGACACGAACACACACACAGAGGTTGGAGAAACAGAAAGTTCGGGCTCAAGACTCAAGGCCCGTAGTCGCACAACGAATGGGACAGATTTGTTGCTCCTTTGAATGAGCAGCCACAGGGAACAATAAGCGGCGCGAAATACGAACAGCTAGCCCAGCCAGCTAGCGGAAGAGAGAAGACGAACACAGAGTACTACCGCGCGTGTATTGGTGACCCGCCAACACAAGTCAGAATTCAAGTGAGCTCTATCGTTTATATAGTTTTGTTGGGTGGCCTTGATCGATGTGTGGACTAGCCAATCACAGAACGGGCTTTTATGAATCTTTTCGCGGACATATAAAAATATTCAACCGCGCAATATTTAAAATAACGTCAACTTGGAAATATTAAGAAAAGGATAGATTCTTTTTGAAAATTAGTAGCAGAAATGAAATCTGCGGCCCCAAAATCCTGGAATGGTCGTCGACCATAACATGTTCCAATTGTGTTTAAGTTGCAAATTTTTAAGACCAATCCGGATGGTCTAGACATTACTAATCCTATTCCTACTGTTAATCGAATGTTTACAATCGAATTACCGAGCCAAATGATCAGAAACAAATAAAACACGTCAACCTGGCCTACGAACAATAGAAACGTGTGAATGAGTCCAAATTTGTTTGGTTGGTAAAGTATGATGACTCGGTGCTTCAAATGGTTTCACATGCCAAATTATTATTAATAACGATGAAATCAAAATATAGCCATGTTTTTTTGTTGCTAGATGCCATGAACTGGGAATCAAGGTAACTGAGGCGAGATTGGAAGCAAATATTGGGGTAAATCATTTCGAACCGATCAGCTTAGTGGTAGCATGCCTGAAAAATTTCTTAGAAATGAAGCACATTACCGCGATTATTGTTTTCTAGTTTTTTTTAAATTAAGAACACTGGCTACCCGCACAGCGATTGAATGTCACGATTAATTCCAAATCGGGTGAAAAGAACCAAAATTTTTAATCC
This sequence comes from Fasciolopsis buskii, assembly GCA_008360955.1. Lineage (NCBI taxonomy): Eukaryota > Metazoa > Platyhelminthes > Trematoda > Plagiorchiida > Fasciolidae > Fasciolopsis > Fasciolopsis buskii. Next base: position 45,895 of record LUCM01009769.1, on the reverse strand, counting down.
CTTGTTCTCAAACAAAAGCGATCATCACAAGCATGTGTTTAGGAGAGAAGAAAACAGTTGAATTTTTTCATGTTGGGTGCCAGAGAAGTTTGGCAAAATGCAAGCAAAGCCTGCTATTCAATCATAAGAACGTTCTAGAAAAAGAATGGATTTACACATAAATAAATTTAGTATCCAAATATTAGGTCTCACCCTCTCCGAAGGTACAGAGTCAGTTTCTCGCTTGTTTCCTTCTCCTAGGCATGAGCATTTGGTGCCGCGCTCCGCAGGCGCTCTTATTCTTGTGCAATCTCAAGAGACCTGCTTTCCTAGGTCGTCTTTATGTTCGCCGAAATCGAGCGCTGACGTTTTTTGTTGCCGAAACTATGAGTTTGCTTTCCCATTGATTTTGATACAGTTCTTTGGACTCTAGCGTTAATACTGTTCAAATTATCTAAAATTTACCATTTGAAAAAAACTATCACCACGATTGATTTAGTTCTGCCATTCTCACTCCCGTCTTGAGAAAGTTCGTTGAAATCGTCTTGGTCTCGACTGTCAGGCAAATCTAAGTCGTCATAGACCGGACAAGATGACCTATCCGACTTTTGTTGACGATAATGATGGATCTTTAGTTGGGTCAAGATTTTGATTAAAAGCGTTTTGAACTATCAAATCCACCGATTTACATGTATCGCTTGCGTTCCGTGATCCTGGCACAAACAAATTATTGGAAATGACCTGGTTCTCCTAGAAAACTTCTAATGGACAAGGTTCAACGAAAGAAGAAGACCCAAAGCCGTAGTGCAACCTACATCAACAGTCAGTTGTCCGCAGGATCGAGCATTGTCTTCACTCCCTTCCGTACAGGTATTGACTGTGTGGTAATTAATGCGAACCCCAAACTTTCCCTTTTTCGCAGCACAATAATCAGTAATGCAAATCCGTCCGTTTCGTTCCCTACATGACACCAGTCTGTGCTATGTTGCATTTATACCTGTATTTTGTACCACTAGTATCCATCTGTTTAGGTTTCGTTGTTGACGATTTCAACCGCCTATCCATTACTCGCTTTCGGATTAGCTGAACTGTGCCTTATCCTGGCCATGTCCAATACAAATTGAGACAGAAAATGAGCATTCATACTGATCTCCTTCATTTACGATTGCGCGCTTCTATTTCTTCCAATGAACACTCATTTCAGTTAGACTTGTTACTTTTTCCAACACTGTAAATCACTCATTTGCCTGAACCAAACAGATAATAGATAAGGCTAGAAGCATGTATCCAGCAAGAATTGTCATGCTTCAAAAATTTCTATCCTTAATGTCTTCTTGGTTTACCGTTCAATAAACTCTTTCTGCGTAAAACGTATTCACTGAATGCAATTTTTGACTCCCAGCGTTCGACTGTAACTCTACTCTACAACAATGGCAGCATAGGTTCACTCTCAGTGAAATCGCCCAGAAGTGTGGATGGTAATGACTGTAAAATTCAGCCATCAACTGTTATAAGACACTACTTTTTTTAGTCAAACAGCAGATAAAGCGCCAAGAAGTTTCTATTCGCAGTGAAAATCTTTGGCCCGTTATCAGGCTCCTAAGAAGATAAAGCGTTCTGCTTTCGATTTGCGGTGTAGATTTCGACATCATAAAAGTCGCATTCATCGGTTTATGTCAGATGTGCCAACTGTTAATGTTACATTCGTTCCCCGGTCCTCTGACACATTGTCATTCTAAAAAAATGTCTGTTCCCCCAGAGGTTGAAACGTTTACTTCAGAGGATATATTCGGACCTCTTCAGTGCTTCAAAACTGCGTCCGCAGTTTATCCAGGCGACCCGTCTTCCATTCTTCCCAAATTATGAGAAAGTCCTCCCTTGGATGTTGTGTCCACGTTCGTCAACGAAGTTCGTGTTACCGGTGCTATCTTATTCTCATGGTAATTTACAAAGGTCAATTCCATCCCCAAGCATTCAACTTTGGACATTTTATCAAAGTGATCTGTCAGTCTCATTACGTTTTATGTACTCAAATTAAATGAACGTCTTGTTTCTTTTTATCCCGAATGACCTGCTTCGGTTCGATTTCAAGTCCATCAGGCGCTCTCTGTACGCAATGGCCACATTCCGGCATTTTGTTTCTAAATGTTTGAACCGCTCCGTAAAATCATCCGGGAACGTCTTCTCAGGTTATTCTTCAGCCTTCAACTCCGTTCGTTTCCAAATTCTCCACAAGCTAGCAGATGTTGAATGTCCCGTTTCCGTACTACATTCCAATGAATTTCAGCGAGCTAAACTTCTTGTCACTCCAAAAAATTGATGTGCTTCAAGGAGCTGTTTTGTCGTCTTATCTTTTCTCTACTTTTCTCATAGTTGCTTACTGGTTCATTGGTCCAGTTTATTTGGTACACGAATATATATATATATTTAAATAGGATAGTTTTTTAGAGTTTTGTTATACAATTCACTAGGACTGAACGACAAAAATCGTGCAAGTAGAATCAAGAGCCAGTTGATGAAGTTGGCGCAACACAATAGGGAAATTCAGTGAAATTAAGGCAACCGATCAAACTATCTTATAATTGTCTTACTTATGAGTAGTCATTGATGGAATCATGTCCCTTTTAGAAGCTTACCCAAAATACGGAGCTTGCAAACGACTTCGGAAAAATTGAAATAAATCACTTTCTTCCTGAATTTAGAAGGCCTGAATTCAGTACGCATACCGGTACCACTAACCTCATTTAATTTGCACATTAAGTGCGAATAAGTTGATTCGAACACGACTGTAAATCACGATAATGAAAACGTCGACTCGAAATTTCTGGTAACACTGCATTTTCATGATCGAAAAACTTCAAATTGATCTGGACACGGTCACACATAGGATTTGAACACTACATGTATTGGTCAACCTGGCATTTGAGAAACTGAAATAAAAGTTCTGATCTTTACAAAATTAGAATATGCCGATTTGTACGAAACTACGTACAGTGAGAAGTAGTGTAACTCACATTACAGACACCCCAAGCCACGGCACAAACTTCATCCAATGGGTTCGTCCCGACCTTAGCCTGACAGTGAATACCTGTGGTGAAATCCGAAAAACGGAAACAAAATATAATTCTTTTGCTTAGTTTTTAACTACGCTGTGAATTGGATGTTTGTGTACGTTTTGCATTAGATACGCACAAATTTCTCTTGCTCGGTATTACTTGCGGAATACGAAGAATTTCAAGCACTAAAAGATAGACAGGCACGGACATTTTTGACCACAAATAACAGTACAATGGCAAGCATATTGTTCTAGTGAATGATCACTGAAATTCAATCGTTCGGATGTTTGTACACTGATTGGTTTATTTTCACTAAGCTGAGTAGAAATTCTCGAGCATTTTTTCCATCTCACAAACTGCATTATCGTGGAACAAATATGAGATTCGCGCGGGGCGAGGACGAGCTTATAACGATAAAATAACCACTACAGGAATCGATTACTGTGCCCCAATGAGCTGCGACAACACAAGCCCGTATCGGATTGGCGAAAGAACGCACAATAAAGTGCGGCAAACTGCTGTGAGTCTGCTTCGCGAAACTATTAGAAGGGGTCGTACAAGTTTGTTGAAGAATCCATCAATGACGTCCTTTAAATCATTCAAGGAAATTTGATATCATTGCTGCGAAGTGTTTAACAAATGACTGTTGGATGAAGTCAGGAATAGGCAGCATTCCTTGATGTTTTATAGTCCCTTTTGATTTGAGACAATGGAGTTAGGTGGATATGCACGGGTACACATTAAATGGATTTGTAATGCCCGATCGAAAGCTGTCTGGTCAGTATATTTATCCGCTGGATCATAAAAAATCCGTAATTAAATACTACTCATGTGAAGTTGACGGCTGCTGAAGCAACGAACAACCGTATTTTCAAGTCAATGTCCTACAGAAATTGAATCTAACCTGTCCCAATTTTCCGCTCAAATGTCGAATACCAAGTCATACAACATAAAACCATTCAATGGAAGTTATCCCATTCAAAATAACTTCAGCATATGAACAAATATTAGGGTGAATTTAAACAAACCATTCTAGAACGTGATGCAATTAAATGTTATTTCCCGGGGGAAAAAATTTAGAGGAACATTTCACTGAGTCAGTAAGAAAAATAATGTCATTATTTGGATCGCTTTTTATGGACTTCCGATCGCCATGTTCCAAAAGAATCTATTTTCACACCGGCGGGTCGTAATAATTCCGCTCACACATGGATTTCGTCTTCCCTCTCCCATAATGTTGTAATTCGAGAGACCAACTCAGGGATGGCCTGATATTTGGGTAATCGGACTTTTATTGTCAAAATTCACGTGTTTCTTCTAATTTCAGTATCAAATTTTGAAGTCCGATATACTTTAAGTACATTGATTGCAAACAAGGGTTTCTACTTGGTGAAACGTTTTTTTATCCACTTGCATTGATTCTAATGGCTTTCGCTTGGCCGTCACTGATAACCGCATCAAAGTTCCTTGGGCTTCTCAGTTCGGACAGGACATGCAGTTTAATTCTATAAAAAAATGCAAACCAAACTTCTAAGTTCGCAGAAAATTTCTCGTTTAACCAGGAAGCACGCATACCTAACAGTAACAAAAAGTAGGGCTGTAAATATATATATATATATATATATATATATCAAACAGGTACGGACATCAAAACGGAGTCACCGCAACATAACGGTAAGAAAACAGTCAGTGTTGGACTTTGGTGTCACTGTCAGCGATTCTAAATGGACGAGGTACCGGCAATTATATTCTTGCAGTCTTATTCTTTACAACGTGCTGCACTTTCGAAAGGGCGCAAAAGGCCCAAGTGAGTGAGTCAATCCGGGGCATCTTTGGCATGAGCGTGACACCCACCTATCGGTCAAACGTCGACTGGGAGCACAAACAATAGGGCGGTTCCGTTGACCGTCCTCCTCGATCTTATTTTATAGCATACTAACACCCATACCTCAATTCCCCCATCGCGGCTAGCCTAATGGCTAAGGCGTTCCACTCACAATCAGTCGTCCCGAGTTTGCGTCCCAATTCCCGCGCGATCGATACTCTTTGATGATGATCATTCCTAACAAAAATAAAACAGCTGTACAGTGATCATTCTATCATTTGGCTGGCGGTGGCCAAGCGAATAAAGTTGGGGAGTTTTGACATGAAAGTGCCGGGTTCGAATTCTTCATTGCCGATAAACTTCCCCACTTAGCAGCCCTCTGTTGGCCGCGGCTTCCTTCCTGAAGAATGATGTACATTGTTGTCTCATTAATAAATGAACTAAAATATAAAAGATAGAGGTGCAAAAGAACTAAAATTATCGATGAAAAGACGTCTACATACAATCGACTAGGTGTCAGTCGGGTTTAGCGGACAGGAAACCGCTGGTCCAGAGTGCTTTTCCGTAGGTTAATTCCTTGCGATACCAGGTTAATGCAATGGCAATACGGATAGACTAGCTCTGAAAGCTGATAAGTCAAATACCCATTTCTAAATTGCCCGCAGTGGGCAAACTGAATACGTGTGCAAAGGCGATCAATGTAAAAACGGAACCCCTAAAGTATACCAATAAATTGAACTACTTACCACCCGTCCCAACATTAAAGATTGTTGACTTTCACCTGGCAATGCGGAAATTACGGCGAAAGTGAACAAATGAAAATTTACTGTGGAGGTTTCTGCAACCAGCTAGGTTAGGCGGAGCCGTTACATAGCAGATTCTTTGAAAATTCCCACTGTCGTTTTTGGCTATCGATTAGGCATATCATCTCAGTTGGAAGGTGGGAAAACCTGGCGAATGAAAGCCAGGGTTCAATTATCGATAGAAGCTTCGAGTGGGGAAAAATTAAACTGGTTGAGACATGCTTTGAATATGCGCACAGAATGATTTCTCTGATTTAAGCTGTTCTCCAAGGCAGCTGGGATTTGGTCTTTCCGTCAATCACAAGGTAAAAAGGGTGTGAAAACCCTGACCAATGGACTTGGTCGTGCCGTCCAGTTGGACTATCGGGTTGGCTTACTCGGCTACCTTTTAGTACAGAGACAGCCTCGGATAATTTTGAGCAATGAGAACACCACGCGCGGCGGATACGGTCAAGCTATACACCTTAATATTGTATTTCAAGGAAAATTCCCATCGACCATCGAAAATACAATCGTCAATTGAATACCCAATGCCGTTAAATGGACGAGATCTTAATGTGCATTAAGTCGATGAATAATAAACAGTGAAAAGGTTGTGTGTACTGGGCCGAAGTTTCAAGGACACGAGTCAAGGAGTTTGCGTGCCGAAGGTGTTCGTCAATTGCGATTTTCGGACCGATTTTTTAGCAGTATCGCAGGTGTTGGATTGAGTGACTGTAAGAAATGTGCAGCTTAGGAATCTAGTATAGGGCACCTGTTCTGAAAATATCCTCTCACGGCGCATATTGTGTGATATACTTCGTTAGTTTAGTCAGTTATGGTAAACGTCCTGATTTCTTACCTCCCACAGAGTGGAAGGAAGCCTGTGGAGGTCGGCAGACGATGTGACAGTGATAATGCAGAGCCAGCTTAGGCAAAGTCGATTTCTCACTTCTCCGTGGTTGAAGTAAGAAAGACCCCTCAACCAGCTGATTGAAGACACCGAAAAACATGGCAGCGATCCGTAGGAAAAGGAAATCGTGCTGTCACTTTCCGTCGAGCGAGGATGATTGGAGTAAGTGTTTTCACAGTTAGACTCTATTCCACACATGGGATACTACGATAAAGACCGCGGTCAGTGGAGCCTATGGTGCTGGGTAACACTGATCGATGAGGACGAGGACGGTGATGAGTTGCCCAGACGCTTTATTGAAGTATTTAACGTTGCGCTTGAGGAGTAAATCAATAGGAGCATTCCGTTCACTGGTGTACCACTTGAAACGAGGAAAAAGGGGAGGAGTGAACGAAATAAATGGAGGAAACCCAATTGGGTTGGATAGTATTTGTCCTCTTACAACGCTATCCAAGTGAATTTGAGGAAAAAACCCACTGCACCGGTTACTGCAACAGAACAGAAGATCCACACAAATGAGGCAATGAAAAAGACTGTTGAAAAGAACAAACATTGGATCACACGGCACCAGTAGTACATCTTTTGAAGGCCATCCAGTGTTACAGAGATTTTGTTCCATTTCAGTTCTTATAAGCATTAACCTTCCACCGACATTCCCTTGGTTTGGCAACCACCTCAAAGTACCGTCGCAAGTTGGACAATCACATGGAAGATGAAATGTTTCGGGTCCAAGAACCTGCACGACCTAGTCCCTTGTTAAGATTTCCATAATTTTTCGCCATGTAATTAACTGGTCACTTTGACCATCCTTTCACTCACTACCAAACTCGGAGAACGGTAAAGCAAAATAGACCATTTCACGCTGTCTGTCTGAGTAATCATCAAAGAATTAAAACCCTCTTGTCACTGTCAAACGCTTCGGTGCGCTAATACAGAGACAGTTACGTCAGTCGTACCAACCGACAGCTGGCCAAGCAAATATCAAATTGCTAATTCGTGTGGAAGGGATAAACAGTGTCAATGCAAGACATTCAGCGAAAGCCGAAAGCTGAACTTTCATAAACTTTATGAGCCAAACGACAGGCGTGTGGTTGTGCAACCGTGATGTTGATCAGAACAACGTCAAACATCAGTTGAATGATTTACGCAGAAGTTGGTGTTGAACTTAAATGTAAAATCGTTTCTCCCATGTTAATGGATTGCTATTATAATTGCTCGCACCTCCGAAGTCGACATCCGGAAGTGAGAAAGCTACGACGCATTGGTTCGGCAATTAGGAACAGACTGTCTCTAGGGTAGGCAGTTTTCGTAGGGTTAATTATCAGCATTGTTTCCAATTAGTATCATTTGCGGTACTTTTCTACAACTACTCTTATTAGCTAAACCATCCCCTAATACTCTGTTTCTCTAGTGTTTGCCCCATCGGAATCCCATTCCACACTTCATTAGGGAATAAATTTTTAGGGAGTGAATATATTCCAGCTAAGACCATTCTGAGTTAGTTTGTCAACTGACAAAGCATGTGATCCACAAGCCCAGGCCCAAATGCCGGTTTATCGGAGTCAACATCTAGGCCACGTTTCAACAGACCGCAACCATTCTTTAATCTGTCGGGGGATCCAGAAATTCCCAAGGATGAATCAACTATCACTCACCTAGTTCAGGGGTGATCTCTGTTATTAAAAACTAGCTCTCCAGTGGCACTTTATCCAAACTAGGATAGACTATCCTGTTTTCGGCCACACAAAGGAAGATAGCACATCGTGTTCCACTATTTTTATTTTTTCTCCTCAGATAAGTACGATTAGATTTCGGTGATCATGGTTCACACTGGTGTAATTAGTGAATTATTCAAATTCCGTCACTTTATTCATTCAGTCGAGTTGCATTTGAATCCAAACAAAAGAACGTCGTCTTTTCCTATTTTTACTAGACTGCAAACCAATCGAATTATGATTTGACTAATCCTTACGCACGCGTGCAAACTCCGATAATCGGGACTAGACACGAACTCGAAACGTTTGCTTCGGCTGTGAGGTCAGAACTGGATAGTGAGACTGTGTCTTAAATCTCTCCCTGACAACAGAGCGTTTGTCTCACTTCAACGAAATCGTTGACACAACGATACCTTCCTCCGACCTGACGGAGCCTGTTGTTGATACCAAGCTCAGAATCAAAATGTCCCCATAGTGGATAGGCACAGTTAAACTGGACGTGGGTCGCCCGAGTTTTACATCAGCTAACCGGTGCAAAAACTGAATTTTACGGTGCGGAAATTGCTGTAGATCGCAACATGTGGACGGACATCATCAAAGAAATGCGAAAACCTGACCGTTCTTTACCCAAGAGACGTTTGGATAGAAAGTAATCGTTCTACCTTCAACTTGTTTTTCTACTCCTGAAACCCCAGTTCAATTTATCCTATGAGATAGCAATGAAAGTGTAAATAAACGATAAAGCCGCATCGGAAACAACGGATAGATTTTAGGGCATGTGAAACCTGAACCATCTCAATGAAAAAATACTAAGTCTAAAGAGGTTACTGTTACTGAGATTGGTCATCCATGATCACAGACAGACTTCTCTGTTGGTGATGACAAATACACATGGGAGTTTACAGCCGCAAACTATATGAGAACCGTGACCAGTAGACTGGTTGAATAAGCCGGGCTGCGAGAGTGGATGCACGATATCCTCACAAAAGATGGTTGGGGAAGCTAGACAATGGTAGAGTTCGACTAACGAGTGGTTTCTAACTCATAAGTTATTATGCGCTTGACGAATACCACTTAGTTCATCTCCTGCTCCATTAGGCAGTATCCCAAGGTAGCAACCATGATCAGGACACATCAGTGGGGATTCAAGGACTGCAAAAGCTGGATGGGAAGGAATATTGAGTCACAATGGAGAAGCTGGGAGCGATAGAAACTACCAATTTCTAGCCCCAATGTCAAGCTAATTACTTCGACGTTACGCATAAGAAATTTTGGCTAGGCACTACTACACCGTCTGGTGGAAAGGAAACTGTACAGCTGAACGAAAAGAAAATTTTCCGCAGAAGTATAGTAGAATATTGGCAATTGCATGCAAAAGCACACTTTAGTTTCAACTACAGTCTTGCAGGTTATCAAATCTACGAACAACACAGAGACTCACATAAACTCATCATAGCATTGCGACATATTACACAAGTGTCATGCATCACATCCCAGGACCAATAAACACAAGCACTCCATCGTTTTAGTTGGAATCTCGGTGGTACTGTATCATTTGGTGGTGGCAGAGCGACTAGCGCGCCTGCAGTGGCCGCATTATCATCTACGTCGTTTGTGAGCGTCGAAATCGCAGTTCCATCATTGGCTACATTTAATGGTCCTCCATTATCCGATGGATTGACTGCGGCAGGTTGTGATATTCCTCCCATATCCGCGTCACGCTCACCATCAGACACGTTGGTCTGCTTTTTCTTACGCCAAAGCATACATTCTGCATGCATACAACACTAGTAGTTTCCTCAGTTCGCCGTTGATCCTAAACCTCAAATCGATCGGGAGTGAGTGTTCAAAATGACCGACCGGAGGTGCACATGTGACCACCGGTATTCAATGGAATAACGTGAAATCGAGTTTTCTTGTTTGGTAAAGCGAAAACAATAATTGGACAATGAACTGGACAGAAATGGAAACCAAATCGAATTGGATCGAGAGTACTAATCATGGTTCTGATACACGGTTATTACTCTGTCTGTTTGCGGGTCGCAACATGGCAGTCCTGCTTTCCAAGGTCATCTGTGATCGAAATCGTTTTGCAAAGCACATTCTCTTACCTCACGAATGTAAACATACTTGTGTGAGCAGCAGGTTGGATGCGTTCATTAAGTAACGCGGAGCTTTCAAGTGGATCATATCTTCGTGTTCATACGTAAATTTTGTGGGTTCGGACTGTCCCACAACTATGGCATTTCCCCTATCGATAGCCTACAATTGGTGATAGTCCCTCCTTGAAAACTGCACATTGTCGTGTAATTAGCAAACCAAAGCACAAAAAATGCACGATGCAATATGATCAGACACATTGACATTAAAACTTCACAAGGATCCCAAAGGGCTGCTCTGATCTGCACCTGTCACTAGTGAATTCCTACGGTCGCAGTCTGAACTCGCAGAAAGAATCACTGCATCGAGCTACTCAATTCCCCGGATATCCTGATTGTTAGTCATTTTTTGTTCACGAAAACGTGGTTTAACACGCAGCCAACGCTGGTTTTTAAGCGGTAACAACCGACCTCCTCACATCGTGACAAATTCCTATAGAAGACATTATCTCTGAGGAAGCGCCAATTGCAAACAAATCTTCACAAACCACCTGCGGAAATTAACTACCTGATTAATTTTAGAAATAAAATTAAAGATTCCACGACGTAGCAGAGCAATGGACCACGGATTCTAACCACAGTCTCATCGACCGCCATCAACTGTCTGCAGTACTTCAAATCCTGTCACTAATACCTGAATACTTCAAGGGTGAGGATAGCCCAACCCGCGGTTAGATATCAGTAGGTCACTTAGAAAATTTATTTTTTGTTGCGCTGGTTGAGTTATCCACCCACTCCTGATTTCTTGGCTCTGACAAAACTAAGTGGGGAAGCCAGAAATCTTTCGACTAAGTTTTCCATTGGACTGGCCTTCAAAAGGATATGATTTTATTGACTTAGGCAAGAAACCCTTGGATACATGTCTGGGTTCTAATCGATAATTGCCGCGATCCCATTTCCTCCAAAGTGTTCGGTATGGCCACTTAAATAACTATGAGCGTATACACAATAACCAGTACAGACAGTTCCAGCGACAGGAGAAATCAGGAGCCTGAATTTTACTTCTTAAACAAGCCCTTCCGTGATCCGTTGAAAATAAACTTCGACTTACGTAACCAGCCAAGCACAAGCTGGATACACTTACTTGAGACATACTGGCCTGACGGGGTCATGTGCTTGATATAGATCAACTGCGCTCAAGGGGACCAGATTAGTAGGTCGTCAAAATGGTCAGTGATAGTAGTAGATAGTAATAGCAGTAGTAAGGGATTTGTGAATTTTAAATAGGTGATCATATAATATGAACGTTTAACTAACCACTGGAAACCTCGTAAGAACCAAAGAACTATTGCATGTCTATTGGAATAAGCAAGATTGTACTCCTCTCGCCTCCCAGTAGGGATCAGAGCACGAGGTGAACCAAAGGGGAGACGAACATAACCTCTGTGGTATTCAGCCCGGTTCGGGACGGTTCACCGAACCTGAACAACATTTTCCCAAGTTTGTCATCGACTTCTGCACACGCACTTCTGTACACACTGTCACGCAGACATAGATTAGCATTTATGTGCAAGAGGTTCAGAACTGTATTCCCGTGGAAACCGTGAAGTTTGGGAGGTTTTCATGAGCTAGAACCCAGATTGCCACAAATTAACCGTCAGTGAGTGCGTATTTCATCTTATATTGGACATAGTTTACGGACAACTGCGCCGACGATCTCGAACTGCTACATGCAGAAGCGCAAATCTAGCAATTTCTTGAAGTTTTCCACGAAACTAACCTTGGAACCTATCTGGCCTGCATATTATGTTATGCCTAAATCTGAGTACAGATCATGTGACATCGGAAACACGGTAAGGGACACAAAAGAAAATGAAACAATGTGTATGGTTCATCATATGCGGTAACCTCTATTTACTCCACCACCACACCATTAGCTATCCACTGGAATCTATGATTCCTCTGTGGGCTCCATATACTACCCGGTTTTTCAAGCCGAAATCAAGAATTGACTTAGGTGACCTAAGCCCGAGTCTTTGATCGAACGATCTAATCCACAAGGCAGCAGGATGATGCGACAATCTCGTAGTCCACCGAAAACGGTTACCGATTACTCAGTTCGTACACCCCTTGGATGGTGCTAAATATCTTGGTGCCCGGTATACATCCTTCCCCCGCCCGCGCCACAGATGTCAGGTGACCATAAATCCGTGTGCTTTGTGTGCGGTTTACGGTTATCCAAACTAGAAACAAAATGACGTTTCAATAAGCTGTTTCGATTATATGAATTGCAACCTAGGCACGCTTTGCTTATGAACATCAAACCGCATAGTTAAATAGGACGATAAAAACGAAAGAACAGAAAATTCGGTCAGTAAATAACTATATATATATATATATATATATATATATATATATATTTGTATATACACTTATTTATATGCATATGTGTGTACATTTCCCTTTAATAGCTTAATGATCTCCACTGCATAAGATGATGAGAATTCAGTCTTGATTATCACCTGAAAAGAGTCAGGACTGTGAAAATGCTGACCAAGACACAATCGAATAACCCGAGGGAGAAAACGGAACGGTCTCAGTTAAAAAAAATCCCAAAAATAGATCATTATGCCTGTCGGCAGTACTACGCAAACCTGAAAAATAGGTCATCACAAGTCCCCAACAATAACGAGAAGTGACTTGGATCAAAAAGATGTACATAGGGAAGCTTGATTGTAAACACAAACAAAGCGAAATTCAGGAAGCACAGCCAAATGACTGCCGTGTGGGAGATAGTTCATAAAAGGTAAATCTCCCTATTGCGGACGAAGAAGATCTGAAGACAAAAAATCTACTGCGACAAACAGACGGGAGTATCTACATTTGATAACAATCGGTTGACCACATGTTCCCCCAATAATGCAGCTGCCACGGAGATAGTATCCAGACGAGTTCGCTCCAGTCGATACACTCCGTCATTTTCAAGAACATAGGTGAATCGTGTATGACCAGACGGACGAGACAATTTGTGCTCTCGCATCAAATGTTTGGACAAATCGAAACCTGATGAGGATGAAGTAAGACGCATTCGGTCATTATCAACATCCAGATAATACGGGAAGACCTTAAGAATACAAACGAACTCGTGCAAAGTTATGAAACAGGGAGTACGGAAACGAACGTTACCAAAAAACTCGTCTGTCTCTCACATTCCAAACAGACAATTTGTCAAACCGTTGGAAGTACTAAGTTGTACAACCACCACTCGTAACTGATCATTTGGGTCCTTTACCAAAGCCGTTTCCCGCAATCTCTAATTTTTCTCCTGTTTGCAATGTGTGCGGTGATCTTGTTTGCAAACCACACGAGAAAGCCAAGGTTTTGCCTTCAATTCCACCTTATTCAGTTATCCTGCTCCTCCGTCTACTTCTGTTTCCACTAATCACCATTTTACACCCATTATTAGCACCAGGAAGATCTGACAAGCGCTTTGTTTTTTGGACGTGCACAAATCATCCGGTCCGGAAGGCATTCCATTCATCGTTCGTAAAATGTATACCCCTGAGTTTGTCCCCCTTATGACGTCTTTTCTGCCTTCCTCGTCATCTTTTTACATTTCTAATCCATTGGAAACGTCGACATTTTCTCCCTCACCCGAACAGCCAACATCAGTTTACTCAAACATCTGTAGGGCGTTCGAAAATATCGTCACCGGCTAACTGCGATCGCTTCCCGAACGCGAACTAGTGAGCCACGACTAACACGGATTCCAGCAAAACCATCACGTCGGCGATCCGTCAGATTTCCCTTCAAATTCCTGGTCGATCGCAGTCTACAACTGCGGAGGAACAACCTCAGTCCCGTCCCAGTTTGGCACAAGGTGGAGGAAATGTCCACGTTCGGGTTCCTTCCAGCACTAGCACCGTAGACAACAAACTTACGTAGTAAGCGAACCATCTCCGTCCGAATCGATGCGGTCCTATTTCAACCCGTTCCGCGTGAAGGCTGGTGTTGGCCAAAGTTTTGTATTCGTGTCTACTCCATTCGCTTTAGTAATTAATGAACTTCTTTCCAATAAACCCAAATCCAGTCTAGTCCTTTGTCGATCATGCTACTCCCCACTATTTCTTTTCTGATCGCATTCTCCGCCATCCAAACGTCGACAGTGATCGTGAGCCTAATATCGTCAATGCACCCCGTACCTATGTTGACTTGAACGATTTGAAAACTTCCCCCTACTCGTCATATTATTCGAATAGTAGATTTGCACTCCACAAATAATATCTTACATCTTGGATCATCTCTTTGTCCCTCATCGTCCCGTTTCCTATCACAGCTAGTTTCTCGTGCTGCTCACAAAGTTGCTTTTCTATCTCGCGCCAGATGTTTTTTTTATTCCATCTCATCTGTTGTACAGAGTTTAGATTCACCGCCCCCCCCCCACGTGAACGATGCGTTCATCTGTGAGGTGAAGCCTCGTCAACTTGACAAAGTTCAACGGATCCTTCATCAATATTCACTTCCTAATCCCTAATTCATCGTCGAGCGGTTGCATCATTTTTCTTTTTTTTGTCCTCACTACTTCGATTTTGTTCTTCGGAGGTTGATTTGTCAATATCTATGAACTTCGTCCACCCATTCTGCTCTTAGTCATCCACAACAGATTTCTGTCGAAAAGTGTCGCATATCTCTCTTTCAGTCCTCTTTTTTACCAGAACTCCCAAGTTGTAGATCAGGGTCTCCCTAATTGTTTCCCCACTCACTTACAATCCTTCTTCCTTCCTTTAAAAGCAGAGTAAACTAACTTGTTCCCATGTTCGCCATACTCCTCTTCAACAGCAATGTGATTTGACTGTGGGGTTTACCCCTTAAGCTACAGATCACTTTACTTCAAGAAATATAACTCGAGCACCAATTTCGGGTGTCATACATTTTAATTCTAACCCAAGATCTCGAAACTTTGCAACTGGTTCCCACCGAGCTGTGTGAAACGAAGACTGTCGGTATTCAGATAAGTGCTTAAAAAAAGAAGTTACTCATAGCTTCGCAAGGTATTGTGCATCCTAACTGCGTCAATAGCGTGACAGGGGAACTGGTGTACCAATCCAAGTACTTGGGTTCTACTATCCAGCTTGACGGCCAAGTCAGAAACGAGGTCAAACTTCTGGCTGACCCACTATAATCTCGCTATGATCTCGTTATAAGTTGATTGAAACTTAACAACGGGTTCACGCACCAGACATTTGATATTCATCGTCCATTTCCGATTCATATTCAAAACAGTAAATAAGGCGTGGTGACGTGCCGGACGAGGGTGTATTGCCGTCTACTGACGACATCCGGCAAATGAATACCACACTAAGAAGAGGACGACGCCATGGCACACACATCGAAAAATATCTACGTCCACCTGGATGCATCTTCTCGAGTAATCCGAAAGTCTGGTGGTCCTGGACGAACATGGAAAACTGTCCCAACAGATTTAAGTCCCATTTGTTCGAGGAATCCTCGCAGTGCTGATATGCATATTCAAACAAACGATTCTTTGGCTTCGCAGGGTAGAGACTACCGGAAGTCACTAATTATTACAAGTCACTATTCTTATCAGTACATCCTGTCAAACAAACGGAATAATTCCATCCATACCATCCAAAACCCAACTAATAAAACCACACAGATTCCCGGGATTAACAAACGGATCAATAAAATATTGAAGTCTTTTTGGAATGACTGTCGATGCAAGATAAATTTGCCTCAAACGCAACGGTACAGATCAGGATCGGGTTCCAGCGTGAATCAAAGCTGGAAATCAATAAAATGCCAGAAAATATCCAGTAATAGGCATCACAAAATGGAGTGGAAATGCCATACCATTGGTGGCCAAGCGTTTTTAGCGCCTCTCAGTAGAGGGTAAAAAATGCGAGCTCGAACGCAGCATTTTGATGAGAGAAGGCGATTCCCTGTAGTCCGGCTGATTATCAAGCCTGACCTACGATGATTGTACATCAAAACAGTTTAAAAGGTTTGAACGACCGCTACTCATTTACATTGCTGTCAGGTCGAGAAGCATTGACGTTGTTACACAACTTAGAGCAGTCACGAATTCGTGCACGCTTAGATGTAGCGAACGGTAGCAAGATTCCAGAACAGGAGCATCCACGCAACTGAAACTAGACCCGCAGAATCTAACAGCAAACTAATGACCGTGCGGGATGCAAGTTCACACTATGCGGCGATCAAAGACCATCGAAATGTATCGAGGACAGTGGAAGAAAATTATTATCGTTCAGGATTAAACAGCAAAGCAAGCCTCCTTGAACCCCGCATTTTCTCCAGAGTTACATGATTTTATAAAAAGAATGAATATCCAAGGTGAACAGGGACCGGACCTACATACGCGAGAAAAGATAATGCTGCAATAGTCAACATACGAAACACAGTCTAACTCGATAAACGCACTTCTTCAATCAGTCTGATTCGACAGAAAGTGATATCAAGATCCCCATATTTCACGGTTCACTGTCATATCCTTCACTGTCTCCAGCCAACTCGTTGACGGGTCCTTCGCACTCCAACCATGAAGACCTGAGACATCTACTTTACGTACGGTTGCTGTGCATTTTCTCATTTTACGCGGCCAAATCATTTGCTGGCCTCCACATGGCTTCTTTCACTCCAAGGGAGGAACGCATACTAGGGCACGGTGTGATAGACGAATGTTCGCCGCACGCAACACGCCACCCAACCAACATAGTCTACCAAGCTTCTTACGCTCAGAACCGGCACCTAATAATAGATTCTTAATCTCCGCATTGCTCATCTGGTCACTCCATTCAATCCGATGGTACGTAAACAACGGTGATCGAAAACTTCCAACCGACTAGCACCTCCGAAACTCGTACTCCATATCTTCCAACCATACAACAGATTTAAACGCATTGCAGCACAGTTCGCACGGCCTTTCAACTGAAGTGAAATATCAAGCCAACGCCACAAGTGCCTCAGTCAAGAGTAAGCCGCTCGAGCCTTGGACATTCACGTACTCATCTCCACTGTCGTGATATCACCGTTCGACAAGCAGCTACCTGGTAAGTGAAACGAACCACATTCCACTGCACCTAGACACCTCACGAGTTCCAGTGTCTTTTATGAACGTTAGATCTAGGACTACAAGGGAAACCTACTGTCAAATGCATCGCCTGCTTCATTTGGTCCTACTGTTCGTCTACGGCGCTGCACTTCGAAATGTCTAGTTTGTCGTATAGTTTCTGTTCATAGCTGATCCAAACAGTCGAACCACAGACGCTCCACGCCCAACCAAGTTTGTGGCCTGCGTCGACGGCCTTTGAACTGTAGCAAAAATCGCATTAAAACTAAGCCATGGTCCCATCCAACGTACACGGTCCAGTACGATCCACAGCCATGGATAGAACGGAACCAACCGTAGTGGATTATGGCGATTTGGTAGATTTGACTCAGTCTACCCGCCGAACTAGAGCACCAAATCGTTGTACGACGCCAACTGCGTCGGAAACTCGCCCAAGACAGGAATAAACGATTGACTGCACAAAACTGCAGAAGCCTTTCCCTGTTAACTGTTCGCTGAGCAAGTAAGATGCACCGCCCACCTAAACAAGCTTCCGATACACTCCGTTTTCAAACTTGTGCACCACAATGTCAGAATCACTGCTCTTTCGAACAAGAGTGACCAATTCGTCATAAAACTTGTATTTTTGTGTGTCAGCAAAGCAGTTTGCTGGGGAGTATACCAAGATGACAGATAAACTTCACTGAACACAACTATCCTACACAACACCGACTCATCCCTGCAGTTTCACAGCGCATAAATGACTGTTAGCCAGGATCCAGTCTAAAACGGCCGCTTCAGCCTTCTCACTCAGCACTATTCCTACACCGCGTTGTCCCGAACTGAATCTAAGTAGGTTAACGCGGTTGGAGTTTGTATTGAGCACGCTCGCAGATCAAATCCCCCAGTACAAACCGATCTCCGGCGAAGTTGACGGTTGGAAGATGGGTCAGATGGGTCATCCTATGAACTGGCGGAAGGATACGAAGGCCGTGACCAATGGGCTGTTCCAAACAAGTCGAGTTAGATTATGGGGTGAAGGTTCACGAGGTCCCCCAACGCAGTGGCTGAAAACATGAGGAGATATGTCGAAATACCTTAGCCAGTGACGTTCTTGAATTCAAAATATTCTTTTTTCTGTATTATCCTCTTGTCTTATGTTCTTTCGATTTTCCTCCCACTACTATTCAGCAACCAAACCCAGAGCACGTTTGTGTAAGGTCCATGATTCCACAAACAGAAACTTCTCGTCACGGATTTGTTCTTTAAAATCTCATACATCTTGGTGTGCAGGAACTTCGACTTCAATTGTCAGCGCACACGAATCCTCTTCGGTTTTCGACAGCATCATGTTTCAGGCTATGTATCAACCAGATTGGCCGAACCTTCGAGTTAGGCGAAACCCCACACAAATAAAAGCAAAGCTTGAGGAAAAACAATCGTTTGGATGGTAATGCATTCACCACGGTCTGGCAAAACAAAAAATACCATTCGAGAGTAAATGTCACTCGAATGCAAGCTTTTGTTCGCTTTGCTTATGGAATTATTAATCTTGAGCCAACGTGTTCTAGTTTTGGTTCCTGACTCAAAGCACCATTTGAACAAAATAGTCAGTCCACCAAATTAGGTTTTTCATAAAAATTTATCATTTATTATTGATCGTCAACTTCCGGGAATATTTCCGTCACCAAAGTGGAGCAACCAATTCGTGACAATGCACAGAAATGATCTCTGATATGTTATTTGAACTGACGTATTCGGCTCCAATATTTAATTGAGAATCTCTACCATTTTATACTGTCTTTATCTGCGATCTACTCACAAAAAGGCCACTTTTACTTTCATCATTTTGCACAACTTAGATGACGGTAATAGGACAGTGATAGAAGTGTTTTTCAAGGAGTTTTTCCTCGAGGTGTGACCTTTCTAAGATACTTCCATGAATTACGGTCAATCAAGGATCTGCTGATAAATTAAACCAGTTGCCAAACTAACCAGCGTCAAGGTTTCATTTTAGCACCTAGACACAATTGCTCTTCTTTACATCAGGCGTTCAATCCACACCGTCCATCAGCTAACAGCTCAGGCAATTCGGACATTGCTGTCCTCTTCCGGGAATAGAAACATGATTTATTTTGCGCACGCCGCAAACAGAGCGAGAATACGGATTGTTATTGCCGAACTTCTCTTCCGATTTGACGCATTTTCCAACCAACTCGAATGTTTTGATGACACTGGTTCAAACCACTTTATAAATAAGTTGGAGTGTGTATATGTGAAAAGCCCATGGTGTTCACGAGTTCATGATTATCGACGGTTCTCCGGATAAAGGAACATATCCCAGTGGATTTCATATATCGGCTAGAAGAAGACGCGTATATTCGAAACAAACCTACCTCGGCGCTTCACAATATTGCACAGGTGACAAGCGTAAAGAGGCGACCGAAACACTTGTTTTGGGCTCAACTGCACGTTGGATTGTAACGAATTTGACCGAGATGCGCCATCCATATTCCAAGATGCTGCAGCCGATTCACCAAGAACGGTGTGTTTTCGACCAATATGAACTTGGAAACCCACTGGTTTTGTGGTCTTGAAATTACAGTCAGGAAAAGTGCACCGAATCCAACGTGACCGCGTCGGATGAGTGGAATAAGATTGCGTGTCGACCGGATTCAGGCTAGGCAGCAGATTGAAGTCATCCGACTCGGAAGTTCTGAGCAGACCCAATGCACCCGCAGCAGCCAGTGGACCGCGGACTGGTGAACTTGCTGAAGGGGACCCACGAAGATGAAACCGGACGGTCATAACAAAGATAATGACGGTATCAATAGAATCACTTTGGCTGGATAATTTTAGTATACCAGAAGTAAAACAAGCCAAGCACAGATCCAAGCGGTTCCCATTATAACTGAACTTTGCATATATATATATATATATATATATATATATATATATATATATATATAGTAGTTATGTTTCGGATGCGTTCCGCGCCTGCGAGTTGTAAAATGCTGTTTCAGGATGGGATCGGCCCCAAGCTAAACCCTGTTCTTGCAGGAGAACAACTGGATTAGGTGGATGGATTTAGTTGTATCTCATGTGATGGTCGTATATCAAATGGAGTGTCCTCGTGCATACAAGGGGCTCGATTGGCATTTGATAAGTTGAGGCATCTGTGACATCTGTGTGGAACTCGCTTATGGATGAAAGATCCGGCATGCAACAACAGCAAGGTTGACACTGCTCTAGGGCTGAGGAAAAAATGGCAATTGAGAGCAGATATGCAAAAACGTTCGGTATCTGAACATTGCTGTGTTCATGTTATTGGTAGAATACGGTGGGAGAATTTTGTCGGTAAGCTAGGCGTAAGGCACTAGGTCTTAGGGTGCGTATTTCGAACAGGCATTCATTCAGAACAGGTTAATAAGATTGGGATATATTTTTCACATGTCCACAGAACGACTGTCTCGTTTTACATTGTTCTTCGAGGCAGATAATGGTTGAAAAATAGATCAAAATGGCCAATAAATGACATGGGAAAAAATGTAGGGGCATTAATCTGTGGACTGGCTCATGTGGATACAGTTAAACTACCGGTTTGGAGTCCACGGACCTCCTGAAGTGATGGTTGGAGACAATGGGTGGCATGATTCACAGCCACAGTCCGTGGCGTTCTTACATTCGAAAGCTTTCTTCTCCTGCATTGTTCAGCTTACTATTTCGTCGTCACCGTTCATTGTTCCCTATTTCTGTTTCAGCGGATAGTGCGGTGAGGTAGCGACCAAAAACCTAAAGCAAGTTGGTGTGAGGTTAATGGTTGAAGAACTTGAACTGGACCGACTGTGGCACAGTAAACACGATCTTTCAATTTACTCCATGTAGTGGCAGCGTTGGACTGTGCTTTCATCATTCCTTGACGATGACTTGAGCATCGGTGGCCCAAGATTAAGGAATTCATGGATCATTAGGATTTGTTCTCGAATAACGAATGAACCGTAATACCATTACTTCGAGGTGTTTCGTTACAAGTGTCATGCAACAGTGAACAGGAAGCCACCTGTGAGTCAGTTCTCGAGAGCATGTAAAGTGAGCTTTAAACAGCTGGATACAAACAACTCTATAGTCTGTCGGAATCCATCCACAGCACGATCTTTACTGACCCATTAGCAGGCTGTGTAAGAAGCTACCCAATTCAACCGAGAAATTGTCAATTAAATTTGGAAAATTCAGTCTGGGTTGGAAAATTTAGAGCCACTTGGTTCGCATGCGTTTTTCCGGCATCACAAACCGAAGGAGATCAACATTCTCCCATTCTTGGACAAATATACCCCACTAATATTTTGATATTTAAAACCCATAAAACGAGTCCGTACAGTAGTGGTATTTAAAGGAACGAGCAGAATGGTGTGATAGAATGAACGTCAATAAATGAATGGGACATACGAATATAGGTCTACCAAATGAAACCACTAACTAGGTAATATCACAATGGGCAGCCAATTAAGCCCGACGTTAGCGGATGTAGTGTTACCGATAAGAGACAAATGTGAATGGCTACAATTTCCAACTGATTCTATGCAAACGATTTGTTCATAATGTTTAATATCTCTACTGACCCGATGCATTTTGCTATTTTTTGGACCTCTTTAATTCCACCAACCCCAACCTTTCGGTTTTAATTGAAAGAGAAAAAAATAACCATTCTAATTTCTTAGGCGTCTAACTGACGAGTGGGGCTAAAAAGTGCCCCAACGACAAAAAAAGAAAACGTGGAGTGGTCAGCATTTGCATTTTGAAAGTTTCACACTTGCTGCACGCAAATGTGGCCTAGTAAGGATTCAGAATCATCGCATAAGGGGTGTCTGTTCATCCAACGCTTTCAAAGAATGATAAAGGCCTTCTTTGCAAAACACTTATGTAGATTGGTCACCCGGCGAAATTAATTGATGGCCGTAGTCGACAAAGACCGAAGGCTGACCCAATTTATAAAACAACGAAGAAAGCCACGTATATCTGTTGTCCCTTCATGGGTGAGTCTGCACACAACTCTGCACCAGAAGACGCCAACCCTAGAAGGCACACAAGAGCCAAACAACAAACACAACTGAGCACCTTAGGATTATGCGCCAATGCGCCTCATAAGATAGGAGGGGATGTGCAGAATGACATAAAGCCCACGACCAAGCAGGACGCAAACAGACACAGAAGTTGGAGATACGCGATACGGACTTAAGCATTAAAAATTCGTAGCCCTCTGATTGAGCAGTCGTAAAGAGACGAAGCGTGGGAATCCGAACAACTAGTCCATGAGATAGCCAGAGACAGAATATAGAACACAGCCGTGTATTTATTGCTAACCCATCAACACAGGCCAAATAAACTCTATTGTTTATATAGTTTTGCGGAGTGAACTTGATCGATATAAAAAGCAACCAGTCAGAAACCAGGTTCTTTAAATTCTGCGGCCATATAAAACTTTTAACCGAGGAATATTTGAATAACCGCCAAGTTCAAAATATCACAAAGGGTCTAGGTCCTCGTAGAAAAACAGTAACAAGAACAAAATTCTCGACATCGAAAACGACAGGATAGTTATTGTCTTTGTTACTATCAGACTAGCCTTCAAGGGTTATCATATTTTTAGTGACGGATGCATATCCTGATCAGGTGCCAGAGTAATCAACTGCGAAAAATTTAAAAACATCCAAATACACGACTGATTTCATTCCAGCTACCAAACCCTTTTTGCATAACGATAACCGGAAGATGTCAGGTATCAGCGAAACATTGCCAATATGATTACATAACCCAGTGTTTTGCACGAAAAATCCGCTAACCGCCTGCGCTTGTCACGTGAATGACATACATTGTTTGCTGAACAGAATTTAACTTCTGAGCCTGTCCACTGTAGTTCATAAATTAGTCTTATATTATTGTCTTACGTAATCGACTGGAAGGCGAAATAGGAAATGATAACAGCCCACAACATTGATCTTCTTTCTCCACTATTCACTTGGGTAAAAGATACTCAACGGTACAAATAAGAGCGTCAATACTAAATCAGGGAGAGCAGTATGTACAAAATGACCCACGTTCAGCAATAGTGTTCAAAGTAACACAGAGAACCATGGCAGCACCTGGAAGACCACTGTTTTTTATGCAATTAATCATGACAAGCCCGCCTGTACCTCACGCATAAGTACGACCTAGGCCACAAGACGGAATTATGCAGGCATGCGTAGGGTTAATCAACTAATAAGCTCATGTCGCCGATTGATAATAAAGCACTTATCGATTACTGTTCTTGAACGATGATTGGAAAACCTCCGTCTCTAAGTCGATCGATTTCTTTGATTGTGTAACCATCTACTCAACGAATCGGAATCCAGTTGGCGAAAAAATGAACTTACCATCAAGATCTGTATTGATCCGACTGACAAGCGTGTTTGTTGAAGAGGATAGATCCAGTGGGGAATTAGAGGTTGGACGTTTCTTGTGTCCCAGTTGAATGTGCCTATTCAGAGTACTCAAAGTTTTGCATCGATATTCACACTGATTGCAAGCAAACGGCTTCTCGTCTGAATGCCGAAACAGTAAATGCCTATCCAAACCTGGGAAAAATAGAGGAGCACGTTAGTGTTGTAAACCAACCAATGAACAAGCATTTTAAGCCTAGAGAGCCTACCTCAATCTCACTAAGGACAATGAATTGAAGGAGTGTGTTCGTAGACAACTACCTTTTCTGAATAACCCAAAAACGACAGCGTTCGAAGTGTTTTTTTACCCAGCTGCGTCTCCGAATAAAATATACAGAAAGATACCAACAATTAAAGCAAAAGTGAACTACACTTTGTCAAGCAGAACCCACGGCACCCGAACAGCGTGAGCAAAAATTCACAACGAGTGTATAAGAAAAAGTACCAAATTTTCCATACACAGTCATATCGCAAAGGGGACATTTGACTGTGTTTATATGACGTTGCATGTGTGCAATGAGCAGACGTTCCGTGGCAAACAATCGTTGACATCGTGAGCATCGCATTGGCTGAACGGACGGATGCCATCGAGCATTCTGAAACAAGAAAGAAAAAAATAATAAGCATAGTAGAATTCATGAACGCATTTAAAGCGATAAACACTACGGGTCGATTGTACTGGAAACAGAATTTGCAAAAGCATTGCATTGTAGTAACGAGTGAAGAGTAAAATTTCAGATCTGTGCGAATTCGTAGTGAATTTCTGGCCATACTCTAGGGAGCCCTTAAATCATCTCGGCTACTGTTCAAAAAGCCAGAACTTATTCTCAAATAAAGAACATATCCATAAGAACCGTGACAAGTGTTTGTAAACGGATTTTCACGTTAACATATTTGGCTTTCCGGAGTGATGTTTCTACCGTTCGCTCACCCAGTGATGTTAAACATCGAACTTTACAAATCATCTCCTGTTATCAGTGTCACATAGCAACTATGTCAGATTTGTTTTTAAACTTTTTTCTTTCTTTTGCCTTTTATTTCCTTTATTAATGAAATAACAGTGTACATCGCTTTTCGGGAAGGGGGCCGCGACCACCCACAGGGCTGCCAAGTGGGGAAGTTGATCAGCCGTGGGAGGATTCGAACTCATTACATTTTTGTCCAAACGTTAAGACCTTATAAGCTTGACCAGAGACGGCAATTTAGAGTTGAACCTGCTATCTGATGTTTCTCAGTTAGTTTTATCAACAGTACCTGATTGTTTCTTATGGACTGTTTTACATTGTTAGACCTATTTTGAGTATTTTACCGGAATGCGCGTTCCACTTGTCATGACACATTCATTCTATTTGCTGACCCCAGGAAAAGTCTAATTAAAATGCTACTGTTTGCGAGAATGCTTTGTTTACAGTCCTCGTGAGTCCAATCCACTTCCAAGATGGTTCCTCGAAATGCTGCTCTCCACTAGAATAAACGTTTACGTAAGTACTACACTCTCCTACCTCGACTACCATTTAATGAGCCTAGATTTGTCATTTTTGAATTGATATATGACTTTTACGCCACATTTCTGTCATAAGCAGCCAATCCGCCTTCTAACTGAAGTGGTGACCTTGATGCCTGCACAACCATGCCTATAAACCATGAAAAAGGAGCGGACGCGAAGACTAATGAAGTTAGCTTGATCGGCTGCCGATGGACAACATTAACAGCGGCCCTGGTGTTGCACCATATCGAAATAAGTCTGCGTAAAGGAAACCAGATTTCGCGAGTCGGCCTACGGTAAATGTCCGGGTATTTAGCCTTCACCGATAGTTTTAGCTTTCATTCGCGGTGACTGTGTGTAGCCTACTGTTGTGACATTTCTTCCACTGTTCCGACCTTCGAAGACTAGCGATTGTTGGACAATTTCGACGATAAGAGGACTTAAAAACGAAACTTGTTCTGACTGCGTATGCGGTCAGATCGATGGTCGAGGCAATAAATCGTTAGTATTCCCTGTCAATTTGTTAGTTTGGGCAGTTTTGTTTGTGCAAGCCCAGGCGACAGGTCATTGCTTAACAAACTATCCATTATTTTGAAGTGGACGAACAGTATGGTCCCGATAGAAGTAAGTGATTTAAACAAACTGATACGACGCAGAAAAAACGGATGCGAAAGGTTTGCTGCACAAAGTTTTGCCGCATATCAATTCCAAACTACAAACCAGAAAATAAATGAAGGAAACCAAGTAAGCCGGACGAACATCACGTCTGGCAGTGTATTCGGATGAAGAATCGCCTGGGCTTCGTCTATTTACAGACAGGGATTGAAAGACTGAATAATTTCTCTGGCACATGGTTCAACGAAATCCAATGCCGGAGAACCGCACGATCAACTCGGTCGAACAGAGGCTGTTTTTGCAGATATGTCTGAGCTTTGGAATTTGCTATAGAACTAAAACCTGACTAATACAATCCACGCACACACCTTTCGGCAAAATAATGCTTGTGAACAGTTTAGATACGATACGTACAAAACTAAAACCGTTGCATCGTATCTGCAGCTGTGTGCGGCGCTGCATTGATGTGTTCCCAAAGCACACTAGGATCCCAGACTTCCCAGTTTGTAAATAACCGCGCAGAATGCTCAGGCCAAAATTCAAATGGGTAGCTGTCGTCTAGCCGTAAATGTGCCCGACGAATGGTTTTCGTGTTGGCATGTATCTAGCTAAAACAGTACACAAAGACTCTCGAGTGGGCAACAGGTCCACTTATTTGGCGTAGTATGAAAGCAATAATAATAATAATAATAATAATAATATTTGAACCCAAGGATTAAACCCTAAACATCTACAAATACCACCGCCAGATAAATCGATCCAGAAGTAATTACTCGTATTTCCTTAATAGATTAGAACAATTGTGAGTAAGAAAGAGCACCAGGGGTGTCCGGTCGATTGATGCTTTGCGGTGAACCATGCCGAAGAAGGGGTTTTCTCTAGGAAGTGCAGCCAGTCTTTGAATTACCTTTCTAACCTACAAGGCTGTGCGATGCGAAATTAGAAAGGGAAAGTAATCGAAACACCTATTTAGGAACTTTCCTCTGATTCACTACGTAAAATCTACTAACATTCATGTAGTTTTATTTTCCGTGATGCCCTAATTAGTTTTCCGTCGTCAGTTCAATTCGTTTTCGCCTCGCAGCCAAGGAAGCCAACACAACGGAATCGAGCAATATCCATCAGGTTGGAGGATGTTCGGCGTAGGTAGACGACGGTTGCCCGAAGAAATTCGAGTCCTCAGGTATTAGAGATAATTCCAAACACCTCAGTCTTACATCATTCCACTGTTTTTGAACTGCAACCTGATTCCCTCTAACAAGTGGCCGTGCTTGTCAAGTAGACTATGCAGCGAAATATCCTCATAGTGCCCTCTGGCAAACGCCTGGCGCTCTCCATCGGGTTAGTTGATATTTAGTCTGAGCGAGACATACTTCTCTAGGCCCGCCGATGTTTGTTGGGGAGAGAAATACTGGGAACCCGGACCGTCTAGTCTCATCTGAAAGGGTGCAAGAATTAAACCTCCAATCACTGACCCTCAGTGGGTTACGGGATCCCCAGATCGCTCGATTGCCTTGTATTACAGACCATCTGCTTGAAGGTTCGGTGTAGGGCTCCTAAGTCAATCCACCACTGCGGTTTAGGAAACCGGGGAGCATCAAGCCAACTGCAAAACCATGGGTCTTGATGGACAACTGATGAAGTCCACGTGAAGAATGGAAGAGTTAACTTGTGTTGAATTCTACAAACTTTGTTTCCTTTTTATCTTCTCTCCAACCGATTTCCTCCTCACCTATGACATAGGATCAGTAGGCAGAGTTGTACGAAATATAGCAAATATAGCAAACCGTTCAGAGCCTGCCCGGTAGCGTAAAGGCTAAGGCGTTCGACTCAGAATCATTCGTCCCGGGTTCGCGTGCCAGTTCGGGCGCGGTGGATATGCACTGCTGATGATTCCTAACAAGGATGAAACAGTTGTACACTGCTTCCATGGTTTCTTTATGGTGAGTTGAGCGATGATATCAAATTATTTCATGAAATGTACTTTTATTCTCATTTACCTCCCCAGGAGGCGAGCGATTGTTCGTGCAGAGCGAGAGAGTGGACTGTATTCTACCAAACGGCCCGTCTGGCGTGATGGCATCTTCGCCTTGGGAAAGCCATACTGCGTAGTTCCTTAAGTCTCAGAGAAACGGAATGCTAAGGTGCAGCCTAATGGTAGTGGTAAGGTCATCCGGATGCGCATCCAATGAAAAATAGACCAAATCATGAGATTATGACACCAGTTTTGTGGGGAATTCACTAATGAATCACACAAACATTCAGAAACGATCTCGAAATTTACATTCGGTTGTAGCTCATTCTATTGGCTCTCATAAGGTTCGAATTACTGAGCCTGACGTTAAGATGCCAAAAGTTTCACCGCCCGTAGAGATGACACCGTCACTGGGCCAACAACATTGCGAGACCAATGAACAAACTAGCAACAGGTGTTTACTGTTGATGGTATGGATTCAACTTTCACAAAAGTGGTACCACATGAGACGGTGTTGCAGTCCTTACGTCGTATATCCGTGAATTAGTTTTCAAAGTATCGCTGAAGGAAAAACTGGTCGTAGAAAAATGGATACCCTCATAGCCCGGCCTAAGATGAGGTATCCAACCTGATTCAAAATTACTTACATCTCAGTGGTTAAGATAGCAACATTTTGATTTCTGTTGGCATCGTTCAATTCAACGCTATACACATCTGAATTCATGACTGTTTTGCACTGTTTAGAGACGAGAAATTACTAGAATCTTTTACAGAAGAAATCTGTTATAGGATTATGCGCGACAACAAGATTTAAAACAAGCCGCAGTCAAAATTTCGAACTCTTCCCACAGTATTTCCGGAATATCTCCATGTTTGGATGAAGTACAGAAATCATTCTATGGCATTTTTACAACTCTCATTTGGTAATCTAAAATGCCATCATTGAACCAAAAGTACTTTGAGAAATGAGAATAAGGTGACGACAAATTTGTCGTTCTTCCGGGGTTGACCCTTTCGCTTTCTAATTTCGATAGTTCTTTAGGGCATAACATCCATGAGATTCTGGAATATCCATCATCATCATCATCGTTCAGCGTTAAACAGCAAGGCAAGCCTCACTGACCGCTGTCTTTTACCAGAGTTACACGGTTCTATAAAAACAGTGAACACCAAACGGGAACAGGAAGTGGACCCACACAGGCGGGAAAAGACAAGACGCTGCTGCAGCCAACACACGGAACACAGTCTAACTGTACGAACACACTCCTTCAATCATTATGATTCGATAGAAAATGACAACACGATCCCCAACTATTCACGGTTCACTGCCATATCCTTCAGTGCCTTCAGCCAGCTAGTTGACGAATCTTTCGGACTCCAAACCACGAAGGCGTAAGACACCTACTTTAACTATGTTCGCAGTACATTTTCTCATTCCGCGTTGCCACGTCATCTGTTGGCCTTTACATGGCTTCTTCCATTCCACAATAATCTCGACTGGGTTGAGATTTGCTGGGTTTGTGAACTGTAGCGAAATCTCACTGAAAGACGGCTTGCATCAATTCATTTGCTTTCATGAACTGAACTGGAAATCCGCGTATGCCCATGAGTCAATGGCCTTGAAGCCAAAGGTAGTATACTATCTGTACTGTGCAGAGAAGATACGGCTACCGTGGCCAACCTCTGAAAAGACCTGAATTGGTTCTATCTTAACAGTTGGCTCAAACCCACTAATTTAATGCCCATTCACAAAATGCAATGGTATTGTGAGTATACGGTCATATGATTGGAATAAGCCATGTAGGATGATAAAATTCATTCAGTTGCACTCCCCAAATTAGCATTTTGAACGGGAGTTGGTTGTTAGGCGAGCATACTCACATGTCATCGATTCGAGCACGAGAAATGGCTCTTTATAGACAATCAAATATTCCGGAATCGCATAGATGTTATGCCTGAAAGATCTATCGAAATTAGAAAGCGAAAAGATCAACCATTCCTCCGTGACTTGATTCGTTGAGAAAGAAACCCTGGAAGAACGACAATTTTGTCATCACCTTAGTCCCCATTTCTCATAGTACTTTTGTTTCAATAATAGCATTTTAGGTTACCACATGAGAACTGTAAGAATGACAAAATAATTTTTATACTTTACCGAAACGTGGAGAAATTTCGAAAATCAATCAAATATAGAGCTTTTGTCAGGGGAGTTATGTTTCGAAAAATAAAACAAAACGTTCAACAAATGCTCCGACTGCATACCTTCATCATCAACTAGTATTGTTCTAGGTGCATTCATTCTTCGGATAATTCAAAGGAGAAGAGTAGCTATTTCAGAATACACCGTAAGTCAAGTGATCCCGCATAATCAATCGGCATTGCTAACCGTTATAGACCAAAGAGAAACGTAACCAACACACATCGATGTCATCTCACGTTCGCACTTTCTCGAACACCCAGTTTCAACTTTCGTCGTAAATTCAAAGAACGGGCTTAAAGGACCGCGAGCAGAATAGACTGTTAAATTCTATTTTGAATGCGCAAGCGCAGTCAACGGTAAGTTAGCAGAAGCAATTTACGGTCACCGAAAAATGCTTCGATTGGTCACAACAGTTCCAGGAGAAGACCTATCTGTTTTTCAGCTATCTGAGTAGACAAAGAACAGTTTATGTTAAAATACCAGTTGGTCGTGAATAAGTAAAGCTCAAAATTTGTTGATCAAACAGATCTCCGAAATCGAACTGTTTGAATATTTGTTAAACCAGTCAACTTGTTATCACGAACAATTCCTCAACTGTTTTGTTACCTATAATGACAATAAAGTTTTACCTCACCTTGTGACAAATCGTATAACCCATAGAGATGGTCTTTCAACAGAGGTATGTTGCATTTAAAGGATGAATCAACAAATATCTTTAAAAGAGAAATATCTGAAGACATCCCAAAATAGTTGAAAGTTTCATGACCCAAGACACTCTCCGTACTAAGTACCGACGGTGGTCAACTAGATTAGGCGTCTATCGCCCCATAAAGGTCACAGGTTTGAATCCCAGGTGCACCGGTCACTTTGGTGGTAAGAAGCGATTCCCTATTGTCCGGCTCATTACCATATCGAACCTAATACGACCATAGGTAGTTCTAGTCCCTCTCTCCGTGTAGCTGGCCCAAGTAGCTATGAAGTAGGCCCCTACCACTACACTCAAGCGTGAAACATGTCTTAAAACGACTACGCGAATGTTCAGTGAACACTATGGTGCTTTACGTACGCGGTTGGCGGGAGTAGATTAAACTGTTCACAACTCACAATATCTGGCCTCTTGTTGTATGCGTGACACGAATAAAAAGTCCAGTAGATAATGAACAATATTTGGCTTCGAAAATGGGAATACTTGGAGTATTGATGAGCTCCTAACGCGTTGGGCAGACATGATGATTCCGCCGAATAAGACTAGTAGAATGCAAATTAATAACTCAAGATTTGCTTGCGTACCGTTAGTTATTCCCTTGTACTAGTGACATTCGGTTACCGCAGTCACGCTAGATCCAAATATGCGCGGTAAGTGAGTGACAGCTAGGTCGATTTCGGGTCACGGAGTGGACTTACATATAAACACAGACACAAAAAACGAAAAGTGCAACTTCTATGCGCTACCCCGTCAGTGTGTCGAAATGCCAAGACAGTTTCATTCAGAAGTCAGGACGTAGTCAAACCTGATGGCAGACTAGTCTAGCGTTGTGACATCGGGACAAAATATTCCAGTTGTCGATCATATCGAGGATAACAAGTGCACAGACCATCTGAAAAAACGTACCTCTGGATCTTGATTAATCAACTGAACTTGTTGACATTTCAGGTGATTTTCAAATTTGATAAAACTGACAAGAAGCAGACCACAGGTTGGGCAAGCAACACGTTTATTTTGTGTGTGCGTAACAAGGTGTGAAGTGAGATTTTTTAATCGCGGTGCCACATATTGACAATTCTCCCACAAGCACCGCAAATCTACTCCGGCCGGATAACGTGAGTCCGTGTACTCCTACATAAAGGAAACAGTTGATTGGATAACACAAAACAAACTCCGATTGACGAACAGTATCAATAGTCAGACCGGGAAATATGCCAATTATCGAACACGAGTATTTTAACTTACACGAATAAAACACATGCAACGAACAGGGGCAAAAACTAGTACTAATATCGAAACCCCACAGTTGCCTTTAACACTGAGTAGTTAAGGGAATTGACCGGTACTGACCAAGTCGATTAAGTGTATGTCACCAAAACGGTTGGAATTTCGAATCCCAAGTCCGCAAGTGACTGTGGCGGTAGATGGCAACTCGGTCTGGCCGAGTTCGTTACCATCCTTAACCTAATCAGATCTTACGTGGTTCTGTGTCATGCTAAGTTCCAGAGTCACGGCTGCCTGTTCCACTCCCCGGTAAGTGAGTTCAACAGGCCATAGAACATGACCCTTCTACTACTCTCATGCGTGAAGCATGTCATAGAAAAACCTGGGCTGTAACAAGACTTCACAAACTTGGATATCGAAGAATTCAAGAGAGCCCAATAACCTTCGTTAAAAGAATGAACCGCACAAACCCATGAAGATCGGGTTGCACTGTGAAATTGTTTACCTGAGGTTTGCGTTACGGTACTCAATAAGTTTTCGGATCTGGTAACAATAAACGTGTTGTACGATCTGCCGGATGCAACGTGATAAAGAAACAAGAAAGCCGATCATCGGGTAGTTCTGCTTCACTCGTGAATTTCATAATTTTTTAATCCTAGGTTTGGGATATTACATATCAAATTGGGCTTCAACGGGCGTCAACGCCAGGACATGGAACATTTGTACCACTTTAGAATAGCGAACTGATCATATAACCAAGAAAAAACAAGCCAAGCGCCTTCCAATATGCTATTTTGTGTGAAAATGAAACCACACAGAAGCCATCTCTATTACGTAACACGCTATAATAGCACATTTCGCATGAAAGAAAGAAAGAAAGAATGCTTTGCATCCTGGGAAATGGGATTAATAATTAGCCGATGTTCCTATTACCAAGGGTAACATTTCTCAAAGCAATCTTTTAATCAAATCTTAATCAAAAACTGCTGTTAAAAAGTGAATATTTTATGTGAAAAAAATTACCCTTTCTTCTAACTCCCAAAATAGTCATCGACCGGAAATGGATAATTCTGTGATCTGTGACCAGGATATTTACTATGACTTCATAAAAACGCGACACAATTGTTTTGTGAAAAAAGTTAGCATGCGATATGCTCGCGAAAACAATCTAGTACGCATGTAAATATTGAGAGCAGATAGGCGCGAATTACATCCAATTTGATAATCTAAAAATTCCAGCTTAGACAACAAAATCTATTTAACGGAGATCAATAATGAGCGTTTGCAGTATGAAGCGAGCCAAGCAAAATATTTTCTTACTCATGGGTAACACTTTATCCAGATCATGCTCACATATCCTATTTCGTTGCACTCTATTATTTCGGAAAAGAAACCTCGAGACATTTTCCTGATAAGTAGCTGAATCCTGTAAATTCCATACGACGAAATAATCAAAAAATGGGCCCTGCCACATCATCGTCATCATCATCGTTCAGCGTTAAACAGCAAGGCAAGCCTCACTGACCGCTGTCTTTTACCAGAGTTACACGTTTCTATAAAAACAGTGAATACCAAACGGGAACAGGGAGTGGACCCACACAGGCGGGAAAAGACAAGACGCTGCTGCAGCCAACACACGGAAGACAGTCTAACTGTACGAACACACTCTTTCAATCATTAGGATTCGATAGAAAATGACAACACGATTCCCACTATTCAGGGTTCACTGTCATATCCTTAAGTATCTCTAGCCAGCTAGTTGACGAGTCTTTCGGATCCCACCACAAAATCTACCGACGTACTGGAGATTGGTGCGTATCCGAAATCCCTGCATGGATAATGTAAAACCAATACCCTCAAAGTAGTGCCGTGAGCGTCGCAATATTGGTGTTGTGTGACTCCATACCAGAAGTAAAAATCGCGATGTGGCAAACTGTAAAGATCCGTAACGTCAACTGTTCGCCTAATTAGGTTGAAAATTGCTTCAATTAAGGTTAACCGAAGTAACGGAAACATTGGCTACTGAACACTTAGATCGATGGATACGTATATCCATAAACACAAAACACGTCACGCGGTGCACGATTACTTCGATACCCTCGGCACATTTTTTTGGATTTGATAGTGGGCGTACCCTGAGTCATAACGTTTATTTTGACATTTCGATTCAAACTGTGATTGGATGGGACCGCTAGTTCCGTTCATTTTAGCGTCCGCCTGTTTATCCCGTTATTCTGCATCATGGGTCTTGTTAAGACGACGTAATGTCTATCACGGTTATTTTGTTCCGTTCTCTGTGTTTTATTTGAGGTGGGGTGAGCGGGGATGAGAGCCACAGACAGGCCACAGAACATTCACCATTACCTTGAAATTTGAACCGTACCCCTCAGCGTCTCCAACCAACAACAGTCCTCATGTCTTAGGCCCCATCCAGGAAACCGGAAAGCAACAACCAATTCCGAAGCCGAAGCCAAGTTTATCGTATCTTAACTTCAAGTCACCGACTGACCGACGAGCCATTTCTTTCAGTCTCATCCAACACATGAAAAAGAGCACGAAAAGGCAGACGATAAGCTGGCATATGCGGTGCATATCAAAGCCAACGAGCGCCATGTAGAGCGATTATCTCGGTCCGAGTAAGATTAGCTGCACCTAACACAAGACGATGCAATTCGCCATTGCTCACTCGATGTTCCCATCAGACCCGTGCAATGCTTCGGAGACATCGGTGGTCGAACACGGAAAGTGACAGGGCTTCCTCAAAGGGTAAAGGGCAGGTCTCGGAAACAAAAAATAACAGTACGGACTGTGGCATTGTACAACTTTCCTTGAAGGAAATCCAGATGTCAAGGGGCCGCCACAAGCGCTCCAGGTTCGCGAAAACTGATTAGCTTTCCGTATTTGTGATACAATCTTCCAAACACCTTTTCTAGTTGTAATCAGACTGAGAAAGTACTTAAATCCATTGAACATTACCAACCGATCACCACAAAGGGTGAGTGCAGGCACAGGCTCCTGTCAATCTTGGAGAAGTAATTTGCTCTTTTCTGTCGCGAAGAACTTGACGTATCTGGATACCTCAATCGCCATAAAGATCAACGCATGTTGAATTTCCTCTGTAACGTCGCTTAGCAAGGCGATGTAATTGGCATACTCCAAGTCAAAAGCTCTAATCCCTGGAAAGAGTTCAACCCCATCGTCCAGTGGACCAAAGAGAGCTGTCCGTATAACATACTTTATGACAAATTCGAGAAGGAATGTAGATCCTGGGCATCCCTGTCGCAGTCGATTGGAAACAGTCAAAAACTTACTTGATTCGCAACTGCACTGCCTTCGTGGACTCTAGATGATCGATGAGGGATAACACCCGCGAGCAGTCCCGACGCAACAGACGATAAAACTGATTCCTTAGTGATTTCCACATCAGGATTCGTCACTTCGTGAATCAGTAAAATCATCGATTTATATCAGTTTCTGGGTAAATGTTTGCTTCCCCAGACCGACCTCAGGACAGCCTACTATTCCAGCAGACATGCCTTTTCCGGAAGTCGACTTTCCTGAAGACCTACTTCTTTGATAAGGAACTGATATTAACTTGCATTGTTTGACTTGCAAGCGCCAACCGAAGGCTCGTTATAAAGGCGGCCCTATTAAACTACTCTTTAGAACGTTTTACCCAACGCCTTAGATGACACTTCTGAGAGTGAATGCGTGAAATACCGTATTTTTTGATGACCCCAATAATACTCGGTTCTCGTGGATCAAAATCAACTAGTAAAGACTGCGTTTGTTGCCCTTAGCTTCGGCCTTCTCCATTTCACTGCGTCCCTCAATTAGCCAATGCTCGAGGTTATTTATCAAGATTACGGCGAGCCGATAGTTGAGGGATTCACGAGCCTAAGTATGTGTAGCATCCGGAGGAACGAATCTCCCAACGACTGGCAAAGATAGAGAATTCGAAGACCTTCGTCGTCTTTTTGGGCCCGCGCAGCGTGTAGTCCTGCATATCGTATACCGCCGCGTGCAGGGCACCTTTGGTCTACTTTCAATGTTCACTAGGACACTCTGTATTTCACCGTGGTAATAACCACGTTGAAATCTCTGACCGTAACTTAATTCGGTGGCAATCGTTTAGAAGTAGCTGTGAAGGACACGTGTTTTTCGTGTTGGTGCGATCACAGATTAGCTCAGAACAAGAGCGATCATGAAAAAAGGCGTGATCTGAGTTCCCAAATGTAGACCAGAATGGCCGACAAAATTCGACTGATCCACGCCACCGGTGACCAAAAACAATGTAGTCCAATTATGTGGAGAGGAAGGAGGACACCTTTTGAGGTGGTGTGGCTTCTTAGAGGAACAGTTTGTATCCATCACAAATTGTTCATAATCGGAATAAAAATGAGGCAGTCAACGTTTTGAGCCCAATCGGTGAGGCAGAAAATGGACGTCTAATGTCTTTATACTTCCGCCAAGCAGTCGAACTGGGTATTGAAATCAGCAGCGATGACCATAACCTCTGCTTCGAAGCAAGCGGAACAAGACTCGGTAGAACTTTCCTTTGGGATCAAGAGTGATGAAGCCAGTGCGAGCAGACATAGACAGATAAAACAAGCATCGGCGTTTCAGTTGACCGTAATTGTCACGTACAAAACCACCTCACTCAACTGCACACAAACGACTGTTGACTGGGTCAAAAACTACGCAATCGGCGTTTATGCACAAGGTGACTGTGACACCAGCTTGACCACGAGCGCTTAAATCCAGATCATCTCCGAGCGCGCTGTGAAGTGAGAAACTGAGGTTGCACCTGAGCTATGAAGAGTGATCACAAAAGCCAGGTCCTGTGTGTGCTTTTCGGTGGGTTCTAGCCAGGAGAGCTTGTTGTCTAAGCGGATTTGTTCTACTAACATTGAGGATAGTCCAAATAATGTGTCCAAATTATTTGCTGTCGTTTCACCAACGTTACCATCAAATAAATCTACTGAGGCTCAATCATTCGTGGCATCTCGGATGGTCTCTGCAGAGAAAAAAGGCTGCTAACGTGTACCTGGAAAGGGTCGGAGATAGTTCACGGCTGCCCACACTGCAGGATTTTTCGTTGAGAGCCCTAAGCGGGGGCTTGAACTTAACAGCCTGACCCACAGGGCAGTGAGGGGCTTACCCAGCACAGACTCTGAGCAGGAGCATATTTATCACTATCTACAGGGCACGATGTCATGAACAGCGCAGCGCCCGATGTGGTATGGGAATCTTTGTAACAGTGTGAACGATGAAAGATACTAGGGAATATCGTTAAACAAATTAGTAGCTGAGCAGGAGAACTATTTGGACTCTCCACGAAAGTGTCCCTCCGAAGTGGCGCGGAGTGGCTGAGTAGAAGTCCATCCACTTTTGTCAGCCCATCACCGCCATCGTTAAGCATTAAACGGCACGCAAGCCCACTGATCGACCTTCTTCCCAAACTGTTACACCTTCCAATGAAAAGAATACGTACGTATGATAGACAAATAGTTAATTCATGAAGAAGGCGAGAAGAATACAGTAGCAGCCAACATATAGAATATGGTCCAACTGCACAAACGCACATTTAGTTCAATTATTCTCATTCGACAGAAAATCACAAGGTGACCTTCACTGTTCATAGTTTTCTGCCATATTCTGCAGTGTTTCCAACCAACTGCCTAACGATCTTTTGAACAACAACCATGGAAGCGCAAGACATCTACTTTAATTAACTTCACAACACATTTTTACATTCCATGCTGTAACATCATCAGTTAATCTCCGCGGGAAATAGGACAAGGTGCAGGAAACGTGTTTGTTATACGCAACACGCGACCAAAATAACAAAGTTTACTAAGCACAGTCTGCCTTGAAAGACTATTCCCTGGGCTGGTAACTAACACTAGATCACTAACTCGCACACTGCTCAATCCGTCGCTCTATCCGACCCTTCCAATATTGCGTAAACATCTATGATCGAAAACTCCAGGCGGTGAACATCTTCAGCATGCAAACTCCATGTCTCTCCAACCTACAACAAAACTGAGCGCACTGCGACACAGTATGCACGATCTTTCAACTTCAGCGAATTAATAGATCGGCGCCGCAAATGCTTCAGTCTAACGTAGTCTTGGATATACGCGCGCTCATATTTAGAACCGTGCTACCGTCCTTATGCAAGAGGGTAAGTGAGACGGCCAACAATGGCCAGTTCCATCTCGTCGAGTAAGAATGTTGCAACTGATGAGGTCCAGGTTTTGAAAACCACTTAATACTTTGAAAGTGCAAAGCATGTGCCAAGTGGACCAACGAATTTGCAAAGTGCACGTTTCCCGGGTTTCGTACATTCGAACGGGCAATTGGAAGATCTGTGTAATCAGAGTTATAATATTTGACAGCTCGATGCCTACATTCTGAAGACTTCCCACTATCTTTTCGATGACGAAGTCAAACAAGAATGGAGAAACAGGACACTTACCAAACATCGCTGGTCGTCTAGAATGATATATTTTCGGATTGTGTAAAAGTCTCAGTAAAAATCATGTGCTATCGGAACCATGGCAAAGGATGAAACATAAAGGGGAAAGAGTGAAACAATGTGTATGGTTCACCAAATGTGATAACTCTCATATCTTTCACCTCTACGTCATCATCTATCCTTTGGGATCCATGGTTGCCCTAGGGGCTCGCTACTACCCGGTTCCCCACACCGAAGTAAAGGATGCACTGAAGGGACCCTACTTTGAGCCTCTGACCAAATTGTCTAACCCACAGGGAAACCGGGCGATCTGAAGGTCAGGTGACTCATCGAGGACTGGTAACTGATTGCTCAGTTCATGCGTGCTTCGCCTGAGGCTAAGCATCCCAGTACAGCCCTTCGCCGCAGATATCGATAAGCATACAGCCGTGTGCCTCTTACGCTATCCGTCGTTGGCTTGGAATCAGGGCTTAGTCATCTAACACGGAAGGACTATGTGAGACAAATGAACCCGGTAGACAGTGCCGGTATTCGATTTCGTAGTCTCACTTTGGTGAAAACACCCCGCCACGAGAGGGCAGTGTAAAAGACTCTCTCAGGAGAAACTATTTGATACGCACGGTCAGTTGGGGGCAGTTAGAGAGGCTTTCAGGGGGAATACCGTAATTGTAGGCTGGGACAAATACCGGACCATGCTGAAGCCTTTGGAGGTTGTTTCGAATGAAGTTGACAGTCCATCGTAAACTCTCATGCAACCAAACGTATGGGAGTGCTATGCTCGCAGTAGATGCATGGGTTTTTGTGGCATACCTCTCCGGTGAAAAGTCCCCAAAAGCGCTGTTTGGTCGATTGAACCGAAGCCGCTTCGAAATCGAGGAAAACTACGATTGTCATGCGACGATATGTATGAAGTGTCTCAAAAGCCAACGCCCACCTGGGCGAGATCCGGCTTGCTGTTTGTGGACCGTACTTTCGCAAACCGGTGTCAAATGGCATAAAACTATGGAAGCCAAAACTATGGCAACCACTGGAATTAAACTGATCCCATGATGATCAATACAGTTTTCGGTCTAACTGCTCTCAATTAGCCATGAATAAGCCCTCTAATTCTATCCCACTCGATTTGATTGCCCATCGTCTGCTGTCCACCGACGTTGTGTGTAAGGTTTAAACAGTCTATGACTGTTACCTGAAGCAGCTGCATCTTTCTTTTCACAGTCCTTCATACGACTTATAATCACCGTCTTATCTTATTCATCTCCCCTTTACACTCAGCGACCTTTGGGTAATCCAGTTTCTATGATGGATACGGATTTAACAAAGCTGGCAAAACCTGCTGTTAAGTGCATCCCCCGCTTGATTTGATCCTAGTGCTCATCTACACTGCTGTTCAGCAGATTTCATATGTCGTCTGATAATTTCTGCTCACAGGTGATGCCAACATCCGAGCCAGACAGATACTGTAAGGCGATCGGGGTTTGCGATTTGCATCAATGACCATTGAGCCGCATCGAAAAACGGAACAAAACTGCTGCATGGTCCAGTTTTGCATACGTGGACCAGAACGATCTACATTTTCGAACAGAACCACACCAACTGTAGCACACTGCAATATCATCAATCTGACTCAGAATACCCGGTGAGTTAGAGTGCCATGTTGCTGTACGACGAGAACCGTGCCGGAAGTTCTTGCTACAGAGGAGTAAACGATTATCGGCACGCAACTGGAGAAGCCTGCCCACATTATCCGAACACTGAATGGGTAGAGCATAGCGCCCATCTAAACAAGCTTCTGAGGCACCAAATATCTCAACTATAGCATTGAAATTACCTAGTGACGATAAGATGCCGGGGCTTCTGCTCCTACGAACAGGAGTGGCAACCGGGCCATTAAACTCGTCCCTCTGCTAAAGTCTGTTGGGGTGTGTCGAAAGTAGAAAACTGGGCCTAACAAAGATATCCTTTCGAACACCAACTGATTTCTGCAGCCTTAAGGTGCACAAATTACTAGTAGGCAGAACCTAGTCCAAAAGGGCCGCTTTAGACCTTCTAGTCAGGGGTATTTCTGAACCACGCTGACCTGAAGATCGAGCTGCTTCATCTTCTGAGGTGTGCGGGAAATGCCTGGATAGGATATTCGGCGCAGCTAATTGAATCACACTACTCGAGTCCTGAAATCGTGCTACATTGACACATCAAGAAGACCAATGGGACACGCCTGTTGACCGGTCTGCGTGAGAGTACGCGAGATTCAGGGGCTGATGAGCTACGAGGATGAAATCTACTTATAACACTGCTCAATAACTAACCGTTGCTTTTAAACTACTGCGGTCCACCATAGATCAAAAACAGACTGGAGATCACAAGAAAACGCACTGTTACCCAATCAAAATAAAGGTATGTATAGTAGCTATATGGACAAGCAACCCAGAAAGGATAAAATCGGTCGTGGGCCCTTATTATACTGGCAGAGGAAAAATACAACTCAAAAATCGAGAATCGTAGTGAAGAGTAGAATTTGAAGGTGCGCCAAGTATCAGAAATGAGCAACGAGAGTGGTATGTGGAATCCGAGATAGGCAGAAATAAAACTGTGACGATAATCGGTTGAACCAAAAATTATAATGAATGAATATTGCTGCATATGAACTGAATAGGATGAAACAGAAAGTCACTGAGTGCATAGGAGCTCCAAACTGGGACTATCACAACGCAAAAGCGAAAACGTGGGAAAACTACGTCATGACTACTCACTTCGGAATGTCCAGAAACGTGGGAGAAAAATTCCGATATGTCATTGGTACGATAATCACAATATTCCCAACCACACTCGAACTTGGTTGGAAGTTCGGGAACCATTTTCCGAGAGCTTCCATCAGAAAGACAGGGGGGCCAATTGTTCAGCTCTTGAAGCTCACGGCCTTTTACTCGCAACTGGATACTCCAAGCGTGATAGTAGGAATGACGTTCCACACTGTCGTTGTCATTTAAGTTCAGGGATGCGTGGCAAATACCACACAGCGGCGTGCACGCAGTATATGCAGCCTCTTCCTTCAGCACCTTTCAGAGAAACAAAGAGAAGTTCCCATGATCGATAACAAGAGAACTAAACAACACTGCAAAAGGAAAATGAGTAAATTCTAGACACTACATGTCCACAGACAAGAAAAACCATTTATATTTTTTTTTAACTGGGTGGACAAACTACCGCTTCTGACTTTCGACTTAATTTTCCAGTGTCCGTCTACCGTGAATTTTCTCTACCTAAATACGACCACAAAAAGAATGGATTTGTTGGGCAGCATCAGCTACCCATCGGAATCACATAATTCTTATGATTCAGTTTTATGGGGGCTCATAATGGTGCAATTATTTTACACACGACAAAAACGATACCAACTGCAACGCTATGAGCGTGAAAGCAAACGGAAATAAATCAAAATTGAGAATGGTCTGTGATTACCTAATGAAACAGATGACACGGATTTAGTCAGTGATTTCAGCGCTAAATTGATATTTTTGACTAACGGAGTGCATGTTTATGAATGACCCTTAGGAAAACCCCAGACAGGCTGACTGCAAACCATTATTCAAAGTTAAACTGATTCAAGCTGTGAAGTGTACAACCTGCGTGGGATTTCCATTCAAACATGAAAGTTGCCCAGGCCCCATTGTCACGTGTTACCAGACGAGCTACGAGATCAAACCGCATTCGGGTATTTCACGGACACACCAGTTACGTAAGCGCACAGCACTTACCAAAGATAAACTCCCGTTATTCGACTTCTAGGTAGTTTCTCTATAAATTAACTGGCATACACCAGTTCGAATTCCATGGCGTGATTGATTAAGCATGTGAATTCCTGACTACCAGTTTAAGGGGCCCCACCTCCTACAATAGCCCATTGGAGGCTGTCGTCAACTTGATGAAGGGTTACGGACGGCTGAATTAATCACGCTTTATCCAAACGAGTTAGTTCAACGAACTCCTTGTTTCACCGGCGATTAATCAGTCCGCGATAAAGTCGGATAATTTTTCTCAGATAACGATTCCAGGACAGTCA
This sequence comes from Fasciolopsis buskii, assembly GCA_008360955.1. Classification (NCBI taxonomy): domain Eukaryota; kingdom Metazoa; phylum Platyhelminthes; class Trematoda; order Plagiorchiida; family Fasciolidae; genus Fasciolopsis; species Fasciolopsis buskii. The sequence continues at coordinate 3,210 of LUCM01009769.1, read as the reverse complement.
TCTAGTGAAATCGAATTGGCCACCAGAACACTACAGTAGCAATCCTAAGGTGTCTCGGTCGGTGAGAATATTGGGTACCTTCTAAGGGGTTTTGTGGTGCTGTTTAGGTCCTCGTGATGATCAGAAACGGCGGATGGAAATGGACTGACCACGTGGTAAAAACGCATATCTAACTTCCTGAGAGCTGAAGACAGAAAGGCCACAGAATTCGAACCGGTGACAGACGAAGAAAGATGCTTCCGGGTTTTAACACTGACATAACAGTAACTGCGATGTTGTTGCTTTTTGGGGTCCATAAATGAGACTAATGCTGCATGCATGATGTGAGCGCTAAGAACGGATCAAACAAAAGGACTATGGGGCTTTCTCGGTTTCAATCTACCCGATCTTTTCGAACATTATCATGTTTTGTCTAACACCTTGGAAACAGGCCAGTGTTTCTGTTTGTACATTTCTCAACCAAAGTACTCTTCTTCTCCACGGAAAAACGAAATTATTTTATCTATCCCAAAACATTGAGGCACTTCTGACCCTGACGACTATCAATCCATCACCCTTCCTTCTGTGATTTCAGAAGTTTTTGAAATTGTTATCTCCGGCGAATTGATGCTGTCCCTCGGGGATGAGGATCTGTTCAGTACCCATCAATACAGATTTTGCTTGCATTTCTCTGCGCTCGATCACTATGGAGAAACTCACTTGGTCTCGCTGGATCTCTCCAAGACCCTCAATCGAGATGGGCACGAAGGTCTGCGGTCAAAATTGTCTCCGTTCGGGTCCTCTCCCGTTCTCGCATCGTAAATGCCATATTTTCTCAGTAAGCAAGCCATTTCCATCCGACTAATTGTGGTTTTCTGTCTTAGTCATTCTCTGAGAATGCTGATCCCACAGGTACCATACTTGCGCCCACCTTTTTTCTCCTTATATCGAGTTCAAGCCCTTTGCACTGTTTTGTCGATGATCTCGCTCTCAGTTGCTCCGTCTCCTACTTTGCTGCTCACCAAGCCACAATCACGTCGATCATAATCGTATTGTGGTTACTGTATCCTTTGCTTCCGATCTCGGACGAATCTGCTTGGGGCTCTACCAAAATGTCTGTTCTAATCCCTCCAAGATTCCTGTCCTTTCTAACCCACCCAAACATCTCCCTTACTTTTCCCAATTAAGTCCTAACTTGACTTCTCTTCATTCTACTGAATCAGTTTCATTGCTGAATCTGTCCACATTTTTTTCTCCTTGTTAGTCTCCCTTTGTGTTAACACTTGCCTCTCGTGCTGCATGCAAAATTGGTTTCTTATTCTACATTAGACGCCTTTTTACACCCACCCACCTTCTTTCACACGAAGTTCAAATTAACAATTAAATACTTTAGTCATGTACGTGGTGGAGCTTCGTCTACCGCTCTTTCTCTTCCTGATCGGGTTTAACGAAAAGCCGTTTGGTTGATTAATGTCCTCTCTCTGGTCTCAAATCGGCAGTCACTTGCTCATCGCCGAGCAGTTACTTTACAGTCTCCTTTCCATCATTATCATTTTGGTTTCCGCTATTAAGAACCCCTTCGGCAGTTCACCTTCCCCGTTCTCATTTTCAAGTGGCCAGTCATTCTCATCAATTTTTCATTCCTAGATGTCCAACTTCTTATTTCGCGGACTGCAAAACTTTGTAACACCCTTCTTCTTTCTGTTTTCCTAACAGCGTACAATCTTTTTGTTCTCAATATCAGAGTTAACGAGTTGACTCTCACTTTAATGTCCTTCACGAGCACCTCCTTTAGAATACATATTATTATTGGGTTTACCCTCTTTACTGTAATTCATTTTGTGTATTAAAAAACCCTAAAGTCCAAACGCGAAAGACCAACATATGTAGGTATATAGGTGCGGTATCATATAATATATGTGAGACACGCACTTTATAGTGATCCGACTGATGCAGTTTCAACTCCGTCAAGCTGGAATACTGCTTCCCACAATTGGCCCACTCACAGTCGAGTCGCAGCTGGATGCCATGAAGTTGAGACTTCCGACCTCGTGGCATTAGTATCACTGTAAGCAATAAAAAGGTTAATTAACACAGCATTTACACTAAATAGCCCAACATTTGTGCACACCGTGGCCAATGGAAACCACAAAGTTTACTTCAGAGAACCACACTACCACCCTTCGGCCGGAAAACAGATTGCATAAGAACACAGCGAGAAGGGGCAGTAGCAAACAGTTATGCGCAGCTGACCAATATTCGAGGTTATCCAATCACGAGGATTTCAGATGAAGGAGGGCTTCCAACAGAACTATCGACCTCCATTTTCGAGTTTTGTGTCGCAGCTAGAGTGAAACGTTTGAGGATGAGAAAAAGCGATATGACTACCTGAAAGAGACCCACATTCTGCAAGTCATTGATATCAACGCATTATTTGGTATCTATACGAACGCCTTCAAACAGAAAACCCGCCATATCCCAGACATTGTGGCTGCTTCTTCTCGGCCATTTGATTAGTGAATCTGAGCCCGCCTTATCTATGAACTGCCATCGATTTTGCCGCCATTTCCCAATGCGCAACCTGGGGTCGTGTTAGATAGCACGCACCTTGGACCTTAGAGATAATAAATTATTAAGAGGATAAGCAATAGGTGAGACCACTAGATACAATACATGGAAAGTCAACCAGCCGATAACTGTCAGGGGTGGATATTTCATCTACTGCGAAAGCCACCAAGAGGGAATGTTTATTTTAGTTACCATATGTCAGTCTCATGAAACGAACTTTTATTAGCGCATTTAGATTCACATGTGCTGTAGCGGAACCCTTACTGATCAAAAATGGAAAGAAAGCCTATCATTCGACAGACAGAAAACCGCATGTCTCATTAGGCCAGGTGCGCTAATGAGCCCAGTGACAGCGAGCAGCAGGCTAACAGCAAAGATACCCCCGGATCTGGGATTCCAAGATCTGATCACGTTAGTGAGAGATGCTTCATGTATTTGACCACCGCAAATTACGTGCTAGTTCCCTAAGAATGGTAGAAGCTGGCGTTTGCATTCACCTTTCATTATGATAAATCAGAGGCAGTCAATAACCGAAACTACCTCGGGAACTTGATTACAAACGGTGGTGATGTGCATAGGGTCAAATCACCAATGGCAGCAAGCAGACCAACTCCGTTTGAGTAGATCAGGTTCTGCCACGACCGGTTCCCATAAATCCTGGTG
>LUCM01009768.1:0-18716 GCA_008360955.1 Fasciolopsis buskii | reverse complement strand
GGGAGAGCTCATCCATGATAGACATCAAAGGGTGGACCGTTCAGTTGGCCACACGCTAATGAGATGTGGATTGTGCGTGTGAGGGATGTCTGTCGGCTAGAGGTTTTCGACCACGGATGTCTACGTAGTATGGCTGGGATTGGATGGAGTGACTGAGTGAGTAATGTAGAGATCAGGAATTTAGTACTACGTACCGTCTCTCACACCGCCTTATTTCATCGTATGAAACTTAGTAGACTACGCTGGTTGGGTCACGTGTTGCGTATGTCGAACACTCGTCTACCATACCGTGCCCTATTTTGTATTTCTCCCAAGGAATGGAAGAAGCCATGTGAAAGCCAGCAGATGACATGGCAACGCGGGATTAGAAAACGTACAGCGAACTTATGTAAAGTAGGTGTCTCATGTCTTCGTGATTGGGGTCCGAAAGATTCGTCAAATAGCAGGCTGGAGACACTGAAAGATATGGCAGCGAACCGCGAACAGTGGCGATCGTGTTGTCATTTTCTGTCTAAACAGAATGATTGAAAGAGTGCGTTTGTGTAGTGAGACTGTTTTGTGTGTTGGCTGCAGCAGCATCTTATCTTTTCCCGCCTGTGTAGGTCCATTCCCTGTTCCCCTTGGATATTCACTCTTTTGATATAAACGTGTAACTCTGGGGAAAGGCAGCGGTCAGTGAGGCTTGCCTTGCTGTTTAATGCTGAACGACGACGATGATGATGATGATGACGACGACGACGATGATGATGATGATGATGAAGGCGACGTAGAGCGATTGCCTCTATGAGGGGATGACTGTCTGCACCCAACGCAATAAGACGCACCTCGTCACCCGATGTACCTACCGGACTCGATCAATGCTTTGGAGATATCATTAGTCGAGTACAGAAAGTCACTGTGCCTTTGTAGCACAAATAAGCCAAGTGTTGCCTTCATGAATAACCACCACTTGTTGCATTATACACCCGGATATCGTAGCGGGCGACGAGTGTTACGCGTTCACGAAAGCTGCTATGGCTTTGCCGTTCTTGATATGGTTCCCCTATCGGCTTCGCCAGTTGCAGTCAGACTCCTAGGTTGTTAAAGCTTTTCATGGGTTCTGATTTCTGCGCTTGGCATTTAGATCGCAAGCATTTCATCACCGTTTTACACTGACTTCGTCAGTGCAAGCGCGCAGTTGTTGGGGTTCTTCTCTATTTGACCATGGACTTTTCGGCGACCTTAACCTGGCAACTGTGCGTCTGTTTTCTACTCGATCTATTGGTTCGACCCTTGACCTTAGGAGATTAACATTTGGCCTGAGAAGTTTTGTCCATTTAGTTGTGTCGTTTTGATTTTGATTATGTGAATATTGCTATTCAGTTCCTTAGATAGATCCATATAAATGACTCGGATTTCTGATCATGAATCTGAATGAAATGATTCCGACTCTCTCATTTAGCTGAGTTGTCTGTCATCCGAGCGCACACGTGGTCCAATTCGATGTTTCTATTGATTGATTGAATTATTTGAAGAAAACCAAACCTCCAAAAACTCCTAGTGGTCGTTTGATCCAGACTCACAATGCTATCGAGATTGAATCTGTTTCCTCCTTGGTTTTCATGGATAGACATGAGAGAGTGGTTTGTCTTCTTGTAGCTAGTTTGTGCTGGTAGTTTCGAATAATCACTTTTCTCCCTTTTTGACCGATATAATAGTTGTTGCAATCCATGCACTTGGTAATCGTTTCACACACGTTGCATCGTTCGCTTTCTCGTGGTTGGGGCAAACATGAGAATCTAGGTATTCTGTTTCTTCACTGGGCGGTGGTTCGTGAGCCCGGAATTAGGTCCTGTGTGCTCTAGTGTAAATATGCTATGCGTTTTCGTTCTTGTTAGTTACGCTGAATATCCGGTTAGTGTGTGTTTGCTAGATTTCTTGCAACGGAGAAACAATCCATCTCTGTCAAAAGCGAATGTAAAGCTTCATGTGATAGTCTATGGCTGATAGGCAACAGATACGACGGGTATAAATGTGTTTTCATTGCACCATGCAGTTGCGTTTAATTTCAGTGTCACGGGCCTAACTGAGATCGGGTAACGGAGAGAGTCTTTCATGAGACCATAAGGCCCTCACCCGTAAAAGCAATCATACACGGACGAGTGCACTTTGAACACCTGAATAAAGGAAAATGAATACGGGGCAAGATTTATCCCCGGGCTCGCTTAATCGCATAGTGCAGATGAATCCACGGGTTAAGGTACAAGAGAATTGCTATAAACGGAATTCGGCAGTTACCTCATTCATTAACGAGATCCCGCGCACTCATGAAGGAACAAGAGACCGAGCACAAGGCTCAATAGACCAACGCACGGTGATGTTTTAAACGTGTTCTATTGCTTACTCGTGGTTGCACTGAACGAGTTCGCTTGAAGTCAGCAATCGATTAAAGTATACAGTGTGGACCAATTAAGGACGAGTGAAAACGACTGAGCAGTGTCTGTGAACACTAAGTTTCCAACGGTTCGAAACCGTAACCAATGCTGTTCAAGCTGACAGCTTTCGGGTCAGAATCGAAGGGTACTGAGAGCCGAGATGTCGGATACTGACAACTTCTCAAGCGCACAGTAAGGTCAACAGGAGGCCCATCAAAACACAGCCGATTAGTGTCGATCGTTCACCGCACAGTTAATGTAACATAGGAGCTACCGAAAACCAGTCAGCAAGTAAGCAAGTGTTAATTCGATTGTCTCTGCAGTCAGTGCATAGCTTGAAAATTCAACATTTAGGTATGAAAATTGTATTGGTGGTGAACACGTCTGAGCAAAATGAGTTTTCCATGATAGACACAAATAAGTGGGTTATTGAACATTCTTTTCCAAAACAGCGGGTTATTTTGATTTAACTGAGCAGAGCTAGTGAAAGACGTAAGCTTTGAAACCCAAGCATTTCATTTATTATTTTCACCCGCACGTGTTAAACGTTAGGTGACATCAAAACGAAGTGTAGATTCATAAAATGCCGACCAACGGTGACGGTAGAATCAACAACAGTCCGGCGAAAGCATCCTGATTGGCTCCAACGTTGGAGAACATTGTATCAGCAGCCTGCCGACTGATAGGTCTCAAAAAAGCTGTTAATCTGGGAACCACTATTACTTAAAACTCCTCGGAGCACTGGGCTAGATTCATTCGAGTAACCAAAAGCCTTTAAGTGTTAAGATATTGACGAGGGAAAGTGTCTTCTGGTCGTGCTCTATTCCAATGAGGAACGTATCACTTATTCAATTTGCTAGTTGGCACATGCCCCTGCACCCCGAGGCACCAATCGGTCTTGTCCATTTATGCTTCTTCATAGTTGCAAGTGAAATGTTTTCAACGTGATAGGAACTTACGCCGAGCAAATTCTTAGAAGGTCGCAGTTTCTAACAACTTCCATTCCCCCGAAAAATATACATTTCGTAGGTGCATTATTTTGTTTGTGGTTGAAAAAGGTCGTAAATTGCTTTTCTTTACCATGTAGACTAGAGTTGTTTTGGGTTAGCTCACTACTCTGTGATAAGCAGAGTTTAGCATACCTAAGAACCTCGGGACTTGCGAACTTTCGGAAGATCTCTCAGTTCTACTTAATGTGCCTGTTGCTCTTAGTTTTTGTGCATATGAGCAGATAGAAAACAATGGATGAATAACTATCCGGACCAAACGACGTAAGGATTGTATCGAAAAATCGATGCGCCATGTATTGGTTTTTATTGTGAATGATATAATATTAATAACACAGCGTTGTTGGTAGATGTAATGCGCCAACGTTTCGACTACCGTGGGTAGTCTTTCTCAAGGCAAGTTTTACAATCAAATTTGATTGTAAAACTTGCCTTGAGAAAGACTACCCACGGTAGTCGAAACGTTGGCGCATTACATCTACCAACAACGCTGTGTTATTAATATTATATCATTCACAATAAAAATGGATGAATAACTTTGATTTTCCATTAGTCGCTTTTGGAATAAGTAACCTCTCATCTCTCAGTAATATAATAGCTCTTTTCCAACTGGTGTTCCCCTTTCATGATAACGGCACCCAACCCCTAATCTAGCTAAGTGAACACCATACCGTTCTTCTCTTACCGTTACCCGTACACATCAACCAAAGATACATATCAAAGCCAGTTTGTAATATCAGTGATTCACACGAAGACACAGGTCTTGCTATCCTCGTCAGTTATGCCCATTTCGGGCAATAAATGACTAACTGCCTTCACGAACCGATGGGTGAACTGGAGTGTTCGGAATTCGGACCACAACAACTCCGTAGATTTCAGCAGAGAATGGCCATATAATTCGCATTCAGAGTGAATCGTTGCCCTTGAACAGCAGGAATGGCTTCAAGTGGATTTGATTAGGTCAGCATCTTGCGGCATTCTCTTTTTATATGTTCAACTGCTATGCCTATATAATAGAAGACTTTGACCAATAACACTGGTTGGATATTAGGTACCGGACCTAGGGTTCAATCATCACAAGAATTACTGGATTGAAACGGGTTAAGGTAACTTTGAGTGTGGTACGAATGCTCATGTGTAAATTCTCTCTTTCTTCTGAGGCAGCTAGTAACTAAAAACTAGGTTGAGGTGAAGACATAAAAATACGAAAACCTTTAGTGACTGCATAAACTATTGCTACTTTAATAACTACTTGCTACACTATTGAACCTTGAGTCTTAAGGAACGTTTTACCTGATTCTATATCCAATTTGTTTTACGATTTTTAATCTAATAATTTTATTAACTAATTCACTTATTCATAAAATGGCATCACAATCCGAGCAATGGACTGTTCGGATTAGATTTAACTGGGCTTCCGAAATGGGGTCTACGAGATCCATCCATATGAAATGGCAAAGGGCCACATACTCACATTCGAAACTAGTCCTCAGACAAATAATTATTTTACGTTCTCCACCGCCAGTTTGTTGACTACTCCCAATTTACTCGAAACCAGAGCACCTTTGTTCCCGTTTATTGATTGTTAAAGTGAAGCTAAAATCATGGTTGGGAGAAAAACTACTTTGAACGGAAATGTTGAATCAGTAAACCTTTGACTGTGTTATTTAAGGCCGAAGCGCATGTTCACAAGTAATCACGTGACGTTCTCGTTTTTTGTTCTCCCATTCATTTTGAACCTGGAGATCCCATGCAGAATATTTTGGGCGAACCTTTACAGACGGGACCAGCTACTTGACGAGAAGCCTAGCAAAATGACTCACGTTTGAATCTTGGCCCATTTCTGTGGTGAAGCAGGCAGAAGAAATGAGAAAATATTTTGTAATTTCAGTACCGCAACCACTTGCAACCCAAGCCAAACTTGCATTGGATGCTCGTAGAGTATATTCTCAGTTTCTTTATCTGAGAACTTACACACCAACTTGACCGTGATAAGTTGTCAAATTGGTCTGTGGCAATTAGGAAACATGCAACACAAAGTGATAACATTTGGCAAGCCATCGCAGTATTCAACGCAGGACTTCATGATTCCTTTGATTTCACTCAAGGTCTAAAACCCTCGTGGACATAGTTGGGTAATAGCCGATACGCATCACGACTGCCAGAGTATTCTAGAGAATGACAAGGAGACAAGAAGTGTTCGAAATCAGTCGCGAAACGGTAACTTCCTACCTAAAATCCCTAGTGCATCCGTCAAAAATGACGATGTTTTCCTTGAGTCAAAAATCAGGGATGCGAAGTTCGCCCCCCCTCTTTTGTCTCTCTTGATCTGGTCAAGTGTTGTCGATTTCCCATTTACGTGACAGTCATGCAGCATCCTTACTACTGTTTGGATCAGTTGATGGGACCGTCTTTTTCCGGTCGGTGCAGTCTACCACGATTATTAGACCAGCGTGTGTAAAAGTATGAAATTCTTCGTTATCCAAATCCGGTTTGATTGCCGTTGTGAAATACTTGCAGTTGTTTCTCACAACTATACAATTATACAAAATAAGCAAGTGTGTACTTCCATCATTTGAATGGTTTGATCGTTCAGAAATGGCTCATAATTCTTCAGTTAGTAAGTTTGGTCCTTGACCTCGGGAGGATTCCAACCCTCGCGTGGACAGAATCCACGCATTTTGTACCGGGTGTTCTACCGATGCTCCTGAGAGTGAACCAACGTGCCATGGAATTCCTTGCTCATCTGCCTTTCGTGGACCAGTAGTCGGTGCATATTGTGACTATTCGCGATAGCCACAGCCTCTTCCATTTCTCTACATTTCTCGATCCACTACTGCTTACGGTCATTTCTGAAGTTTCTGGTCAGTTGACCTCCAAGGAACTTACGCGTCTCATTGTTTGTGGGGCCCGGAGGGATGGATCTACGAACTCCCAACAGTCCAAATGAAGTCGAGGATATCCATCGTTTCTGGGGTTTACATGGCAAGGAATCCTGCGTGAAAATTGTCGCCGAGTGCATGGCTTCTTAGACCTTCTTTGACCCAATGTTAGCTTAGATTCTGGGCATTTCTTTGGGACGATAATCGGGTTCAGAGCGCCAACTGGAATTAAAGTTGGCAATTATCGCTTGTACCATTTCCCGAACTATTTTGGAATGATATAAATATTACTCGGGACTATGTTAAAACTATTAAGAATTGTCATTCAACTGACTTTTTAATATCTCTTGTGCGGGCCTGAAATGTGGTGCATCTTACCCAGGAACATTTGGGGGTACACAGTGTAATTATATCTATGCGTTGCTCCACAGCCGGTGAGCAGATGTGCTCTTGAGAAGTGCTGTGGATACATTTCCGACATAACGCGAGAAATGGTATACAGAATCAGCTGAACGCGACAGTTGCTTTTCTTGTTGGTATCGTATTGTATTGTTTGGACTGTTGCTTATACAGCTGTCTGCATTTCAGTCAAAAAGGGTGCATCCGCGACCACTTTAGAATGGAGTTGGGAAAAAGCGCAGCGAAGAATAAACGTTTGAAATTCACGAGAAACTGTGCAGTCTGTCGTGATTTATTCTCGATCGGTGAGAATTCGGGCTAGGCAGGGAATAGCTGAGTAGTCATAGATATTTATGCAAGCGGTTATGGAGTGGAAGGTAGAACGTGTCTTGGTATGAGAACGGGATTTGTAAGGGTAATTGTGTAAGGGATGGGACGGATCCGAAATAATTTTGTGCAAATTTTGCGCATGCGGATAGATTCATATCACATAGTCTGGTGCACAGTTCTTTCAGTAGTATCTATCTACATACCAGTAATAAATGACAAATCATGACGAAGGGTTCTGAAGTTTTTCTTTAGTAAACCAGCAAAAATTAGAAGGAACAATAAAGGAGAGCTAGGAAAACACACTAGTAAACAAATGGGGAGATAATGTTTTGTTTAACTTAGAAATACCGCAGTCCTTTTTGTGTGAAACGATATTCTTCTAAAATTTTTATGGAAATGGGAGTGTGAGAGGACCATCTTGAGTTTTATCAATAGTAATTTCTAAATACATGACGGAATCTAGCCTAGTTAGTGGTTAAATGTTAGCAAGAGAAGAGTCAGCTGGGTAAGTAGACCAATAAAGGTAAACAAGCATTGAACACATCTTGACAAATTGAGATCTAATCTGAAATGAGCAGAAAAATCATGAATGATAGATGAGTTGTTGGAAAAGTTGAGGAAATCCTCGGTTCCAGAAACAGAATGACAGAGATCAGCGTCATCAACGTACTTGATTAATTGGCCAGGGGGCTAGCATGTAGGTCGCTGATGTATGTTGAAAAGAGATAAGGAGGAAGGACAACTCCTCGGAGGACTCCACAATTATTTACCAACGGAGTAGGATTAATTTCGTCCCAGCGTTGTGCACTGAGTTTTGTTGGTGAAGTAGTTTGATAGCCGTGCCAGGAGGCATTAGGGGCAGCCGAACGTTTCAAGTTTTCAAAGAGGTGGAGACCGTGGAACAGAGTCGAATGCAAGGGAGAACTCTAAGAAAGCGCATCGGACAGACTAGGCGGATGCATCAAAGTATTTGTTGATATGTCGAACCAGGGATGCCACACCATCCGAAGTGGACCTGTTTGATTTGCTTTCAGGCGCACTAACAGAATGTTAGATGATTCAGAAAGGCGCGTCCTGTTAGTTTAAGATCGCATGGTGCAAGGCCATATGACGAAAACGTTTGACTGACATACATGAATTACTAGATTTGGGGGATAGGCACAATAGATACTGGTCTCCAATAATCGGAAATGAAGTGTTTGTCTAAGTGCGTATAAAGAAGAGAAGTAAGTACGTCTGCGAGTGAAGCCGCACTGTACTCTAGAGAAGTGGAGACATACAGTCACGACATATGCCTATGGTTATTTGGTCGAACGAAGGGGTTTGAACACTTCCTCCTTAGAACAGGGTGTTACATCAGTGCATTCGTTCGGGAACTATGAATCTGCAGAGTCATTGCATGGACAACTATGCTCTCGGTCGATACTTTCTACATCTGCAGTAAGGATTGTTGATTTCGTTTTCCCTCTACACAGAAGTCGAATTTCTCACCAGAGGCATCTGCTATTCCCGTTGATCAGGAGTTGGCCTGCATACGACAAGTCGATTCTCTATATTTCCTTTGATATTGCGAGAGAGAGATCTGGCTTTCTGCGAATCCCGTAATTTATAGAAATGTTCCGTCTCCTTAAGGCCTTCAGCGTGGGTGAGGCAGTACGGCCATTACACAGAAAAGGTGTTTCTAGAGGACAACGAATATCAAAAATTTAGATTGACTGTATCTGCAAAAAGTTTGACATTACTGTTTAGAAATTCAAAAGAAAACTACGAGTTTGCATGAGACAGAGATCTTTGAAGAAGAATGTTTTCCCGTGAAAAACTACATAGTCGTATTCTTATTTGGTTAGACTACTTGAAAGATTGATAAGCTGTACGGGAATAAACTTAAGGTTTTAAAAGTAGCAGACAATGATTACTGGTTGAAATTGGAGCACGTAGATTAAGACGAATTAACTCGGGATGGTTGGTGATAATTCTATCTTGGGTGAACCTGCCTCTGGTTGGAGAAATTGATAGATTAGTCCAGTCAAACAGTAACAGGAAGTGTTGATTAGTCATTAAAATCACCTACGATGATATGTAGGTTATCATTCAACAACGGGACCAGAAAAGACAGAAAAGAATCAAAAAACCGAAATAGTACTGTGTGCAAAAGGGGGCTACGTACATGCTCATTATAACTGTTCTACTATACCGAAAAGAACTTAAGCGACACGGAATAGCTAGGCAGTGAATACCAGAAAATGAATGAGGAAATCGATCCAGATTTGCTTGATCATGAAGAATTTATGTAAATGACCACACCACCTCTGGTTTTCTTAGTGCTATCTGCCCAATGAGTATACATCAAAGCTTTGGATGAATATTAGTTCATCTGCAAAATGTGAGTTAAGCCATGGCTCTTGAATGCGAATCTCACGACCATGAACATGTGTCTGAGAGCGAAGAGTGAGAGATAGATCTGGTTATTTTGTGAGCAGGACTGTGTTGGAACTCAGTGCAGATGGAACGGGCATTTCGGCTGGTGCGGTGCATTTAAGAGCAGCTTGCCAACCGCCACGAATGCGTCTTGTCGATTTGGTGGGAAATCCGTAATGTACATGAGTGGGTAATTCCAAGCGAAGAGAAATTCCGGCTTTTTTGAGTAGGAAGGAGAAAATCTGACCATGGATATTGACGAATATAATGAAAAACCAATTCTTTATATTGATGAGGCGACGGTAGCCGGAGTGGGCATTTAGCACAGTCGGTCAAAGGGCGCGCCCGAAGAGTGGTGTGACCACAGACAAGGCGCGAAGAAAACCCAGCGTGAACAATGGCGCGATCGGAGTTTAAAAGAAGGGGACAGAATGATCTACAATCTTCGATTGATCCAAGCCACCAGTGGCAGTGCCATCGACCTGAGTCCAGCGTTGTGAAGGCGAAGGACGGCCCCAGATGCGCCAATGTAACTGTTCGTGATAAAAACCGATGTGCATCAGAAACAGTCTGTGATTGGAACAAACTTAGATGAGGCGGTCGCTGATTGTCGGTGCAATCGGCGGAGACAGGGAATGAACCTCAGATATGCTGGTCTCTGTGCTAAGTTGCCGGGACAAACCCCGGTAGAACCCGTCTGGAGAGCTGCACCCAATGTTCCATCATTGCCATGACACGAAGTCAGCCACAATGATTGAAAAGGGTCGCCGCGCGACTAAGAGTGCTAATGTCCATCAAGTTCGTTGTGCAATGCAACCAGACCACTAGAAAATGGTATTCGAACCGTCCAGGTCAGATAAGAGGTCTTTGTCGTTAACAATGCGTGCAGTTCAAATAATGGATCAAAACCTCGGTTCGACCCGGCTGAGGTAAAGGCTTATCAGGGGGTTAGGAGTAAGCTTGAGCCATTTCTGTAAAGGAAAAAATTATGGAAGCAAGGGTTGGGAATTTAAACTCCAAACAAGCAGTCTACGTCCCACTTGGTACGAAGTTTACGAGTTCGATCATGAAGCCAATACGCCTTATCACGTATCCTGCGAGTAGAATCAGCACACTTTCTTCTATTGCATGAGGCACTAGAAAGAAGTTCGAATTTCAGTGTTAACAATGATGGCCTTTCTACTTGGCTCATTTTGACACTTCATTGCTGTCAACAGTATTCTTGAAAAGCACGTAATCAAGCAAATAATCTTTGTCTTAGACTTACCTGTTTGCCTTACAGTGGGTCCATGGCATTTCTGGGAACGGTTTACGGTCGTTCAGACACACGACTCTGGACCGACATGGTCCTGGCAGTCTGGTGTAAAGCATATTCGGTTTATGAATAGCTCATTCGTAAAGCGATTCAGCGCGTGTTGAATTGCCTGTGCATCGTCGCTCTGCAGGATTACATAATCCGCCTGCTCCATATCAAAAACCCCTTTAGTGGTTAGACTTCACATTCACCGTCTGTCGTCGACTAGACTTCGATACATCGGCCCCCGGCGCACACTACGCGGAATCAGTTAATGTCACTTTATGAGCAAAAAGGGGCAACAGAACTACAAACCCATCTGTTTCACAATGGAAGAGAGATAGCGAAATTCCAATGGATATAAATGGTGTAATATTGTAGTTCTGTCTTCTCTTTTCTCAAACCCATGACGGCAAATTGCTGTTTCATTCAAAAAAAACAACGGAGCTCGCAAGTGGTCAACTTAATTTAGAACAGTTGTCCATTGGGTGAAATGCACTGTTCGGAAGGCAAAAGTACACCGTACTGGCAGTTGTTCTTCCCGTAAAGTTTATACCAGTTGCCGACTAAAAAACACCAGATTTGGACTACATGTTCAAACCGGTTTTCACTGCGAGGCATTGGCTTTGAAAATCATGCTAGCCAAGTCTAGCAAGGGCATTCAGTTACTCCACAACCCTCGCTACTGCTCAATCCTTAGTGGTTCAAAACATTCAACAGTTTCGAGAACTGCAACAGGTAATTTTTATTAGTACTTTATACTTTCGCAATTGGTATAAAATATTCTTGAAAATAACCAGGATCGGGTAAACCCAGTCAACTTCTGCTCGTTGTTTTTGTGTTTCTGCCACGGGAAGATAACCACTATCCACTTGGAGCCAAAATCTAAATTGTCTGTAGCAATGGCTACGACGCCAGCAAGCTTGCAGGTAACAACAAATCCGGCGAAAATTCGCGTAACTTTCATTGTCACTCTTCATTTAGTTCACCTACAGGCACCGAGAGGATAACCCTGGTGAGAACTACCTTTCTGATAGCTAAAACTGTACTGCTGTTCAAACGTATTCTGATGTTGGCTGTCCACTCCTAATATCCCAAAGGGATGGTAATATTTTACTTAGGGTTTATCTAAGGAAGCGGACCATTTACCGGTTATCTGGATTACGCTTCCCTTTGTCACTTAAGTAGCTTGTTTTTCCTTTTTGACGTTTATAAGCCCAATTTTCGAGTTTCATTCAAAATATTATTGTGTCGATTACTGTGGAAAATTCCATCAGTTTTCCAGTCTACTGTGAGACGAATAAAAGCTAAAATTGAGGAACGATACAGAGGCCAAATTCTTTCGTTGGATTAGCGATCACGTTTGATGCTTCAAATTCACTACTCAGGAGCACAAACTTGTGTTGTAGGTAGTTCTGTTTGTTCCTTGGCTAACCTTGGAATCATATCGACTGTCAGCTTGCGTTGAAACCTATGCTATCGGAAACAAACCTGAGGCAGTTGACTCGATTTTGTTATTTTTGACTTTGGCAACCAAATCTGGGCAATCGTTTCACGTTCACCTAAAGATGGATTAGAGATCTTCCAATCCCGTCTCCACCATTGCCTACGTTGGCGCATTTATATCGTCTATCTATACGACTGCCTTTTTGATCGATTGGAGATCGGATCCCATACAGTAGACCGGTCAGTGCGATCAACAAAATTTCGCTCTGCTGAATGTGATCAACCGTGCTATAAATCGACCCGAAACCCCAAGAATTCACTGAGGCAAACAACCTTCATTGGTCTAGCAGTTCACATGTTTCTCTGATTTTCAGAAATGTTGATATATTAAGCAACTCCCATTCACCTTTGCAATGCGTCGTTGGTAGCAGTTTGATATATAATCTAGGAATGTAATTCGATGAAATAGTTCTAAGTCATCCACTATGTCACTGTCAAACTTCTCAGATGCGCTCCCCATTGTGCGATGCTCTAATAGACAGATGGATTCTGAAAACCCGAAATCAAATGGCTCCAACACTCCCCTCAGGAATACATAAGTGCCTGCTCATTGTCACGTCAAGTGATACCGTGTAGCGTTCTTGATGTTTGCATGTGATCCTCACGGAAGTGATTTACTCGGCAGATAGTAACATGTGCGGAGACAGTAGACATCGTTCAATGCAGCGCTGTTTATAGAATTAGGGAACCAAAGTATGAAAAATTTGTGCTGTTTTTCGGGAGAGGCCAATTTGCTATCTACTTTTGATTTGCTATCATTAATAGTTAAACCAATACTCTTATGTAGTACATGATTTTACAGTATCACATCTAACCAATCCGCGGAACAAGGCGAAAATCAATGCTTTAGCTGATACGTAACCACCGATTTAATCCGTCGATAACATCTATCAAAGCAACTTGCCAACAGGAGAAAAATTACTTCCCATATTCCACTCTGGCATACTCACCAACAGGATTTCGTACTTGGATGTCTTACATAGCTACCGAAATAAGACCAACGAATGGTCACTGTGCTACACATGGAACCGCTGCCAATCCCATCTTTATAAACAATATTGTTTCAAGGAATTAACATGGTATAACAATGTATGAATATACGTATGTAAACAAAAGTAAATTGCTTTTTATAATTATTAGCCGACTAATCCCGGGGTTCCGTTACCTCCAAAACCAATATATATATATATATATATATATATATATATATATATATATATATATATGAGAGCCCGGATGAGTTTGCTAATATAAGAAAAATTGATTCAGCATGTGCGGCAAACCTTCTCGCGAATGACATTTCACTTGATTACGTGCAAAAACGTGTTCCAGAGTGCATGCACGTGAGATGCAATTTTAGATCAATTTTGCAAACAACCAGAGCTAAAGGTTAGTCGGCCAGTGGCTGATAAAACCTTTTTGATATGATTTTTACACATGTATGGGGAAGCGCGGTGGAAAAGAAGGAGCGTTGTTGCACATTATTTGTATTTGCACTTGATGTCAATTTAAAATCATGACTGCATACAACCGATGATCTGTGCTTACTGGATTCGATCGAGTCAAGTGATCCCGTCGTTTGTTTGTTCGGTGCCATTGGATTCGAAATTCCATTATCCAGACTGAGGGCGAGATTGGGTGCGTAAAAATCAATGCATGCCCTACAATGCTTCCCACGCAAAACATTGGACCCAATGTCTATAGATGCTTTGATCAAAGTTTGGAACGAATGGGTGGTGGTGGTGGTTGGGGGATCAAATGCCGGTCAGCGACTCTTGGCACAATTCCTAAGGCTGATTTTTTGAAAGAATCTCCGGTCATATAAGTCAGTTGGAAGATGGTATTTGCAAACATTCCATACTTACCATGTTTGTATGATCACCTCTGTCAACTGTAATTTTAGTGATGGGCACTAAGGCAGAATGGGACTGAATATGCAGCACTTATCGGGCTTTCACAAAATCGCGAAGACCAAGAACGTGTAAAATTAGTTAGATATTTTGGAATATAAGTGGGACGAAAAGTGTCTTCATGTATGAATGTAACTGAATGGCAAACATGATCGAGTCAGGGATATCGGTACTGTGGCAGAACTCACCGGGTGGCTGCAACGGTGTGGTCCGGATGCACAACAAGGTCGGGAGAAGAGCGTCCGTTCATTGTTTGAGAGTTGGTAGTGAGAGAAGCTTTTAATTGCCCATGAAATCTTACTGAGACTTTAGACGAAGGATGGTGTGAATGTATTTCTGTCCAAGCAAGTTGGGAGATCTAGTGAACAATCCAAACTGAAATTGCGCACTTCCGTCGGCAATCACCGTAGAAGTAACACCAGACTTAGAAATCCAGTGATGTAGAAAAACGTTGAAGACTGTCTCATTGGGTGTCAGTAATGAGAATGCCAATGATGAACACATGTTGGGAGAAAAGGTTAGCTATCGGTTGGTGGCAGGGGACCAGTGATGTCTAGGTGGACGTGAGAAAAACGTCCTTTATCAGTCGGTATTTGGAAAGGAGAAGAATGGAAATGTCGGCCGGTCGTGCTTCGTTGACATAAAATACGGGTTCCTTCCCAAACGCGAACGTCTCTGTTCATACTGGGTCACACGCTGTAGCCGGAAATAAGTTTGATTGAAGCACGCGTCAGGGGTGCAATACGGAGTGTAAACGCGTAAAAATTAAGTGTCGCATCGAACAAGGGATAAACGGTCGGGGCTTCCAAACGGGCATGTCTTAATTAATGAGATCGTGCACATCAGGAAGTGAGAGACCTTTCGACGCCAAGGAGAATGAGGATGGCTGGTGGCGAATTAATTCCTCATCAACTTTCAGTGGCTTCGCAATATCTGCCAAGCCGAATCAGATTGAGGTAGACATCTGATACAGATTTGAAAACCTCAGAGCATCCACTACGAGATTACCAGATCCTTTTACGTATTTAATATCGGTGGTGTAGTGGGAGATGTAATCGAGATGTCGAATTTATCCCGGGGAATAATAATTACTGTTGGGAGCTATAGCATATGTCAGCAGTTTTTGGCTAGTGTTGATGACGAAGTTACTGCCACTTGATATGTGCCGAAAGTGCTTTATTGCGAGGCATACTGAGTGAAGCTCACGCCCAAATGTGCTATACCTGGTCTGGATCGGTTGCAGATTCTAGGAGAAAAAATGACAGTGGTTCCACTGCACCATTAATTATTTACTGTAATTCGCCACCGGCGGCTACCGTATAGGCACCTGTTAATAGAACGAGGACAGTGATGTAAACAAGGGCAGAAATCCTCGATTAGGCTTTCTTGGCTATTTGTAATGGTCTTTTCGTTCCCGGAATCATAAGGAACTTGCGCGATCGTCTTTCAGAAGTTCCATAGGTGGTTGCGAAATCTCGGGCACCAACCGACAATAGTAGTTAATGATACCCAAGGAACGACGGAGGCTGTTGATTGAGTGTGGCTTTGTGTAATCACGAATAGCACTGACTCTGCTCTATAGCGATCGAATACCTTCATCATCGACCTAATGACCAAAAAATTCAATAGATGGAGGATAAAAGGTGAACTTAGACGTGTTGGTAAAAATGCCATACTCTTAGAAGCATTGAAAAATGAAGCAGGGATGATAGCGAGGTTTGTGTTTGTTTGTACTGGCACTGAGGACGTCATCAGTATACGCGAACGCAAAATTGAGACAACGAAGCATGTGGTCTATGAATGTCTGAAATGTCTGAGCTGGATTTCTCAAACTAAAAGGTATCCGAAGGAATTTGTGTAGGCCAGATGGTGTTGTGACGGCATTCTTTGGGATGTCCTCGAATGCGGTAGGATTGAGGTGATATGTCGGCACCAGACTGAGAAAATCCCTTATCCCACAGGCCGTTGGATAAATCATGAATGTG
Source organism: Fasciolopsis buskii (assembly GCA_008360955.1). Lineage (NCBI taxonomy): Eukaryota > Metazoa > Platyhelminthes > Trematoda > Plagiorchiida > Fasciolidae > Fasciolopsis > Fasciolopsis buskii. The sequence goes on along the minus strand of LUCM01009768.1, from coordinate 2,571 downwards.
TGGGATCGGATAACGGTCAGGTACATTTGCATCGTTAAGTGCACAAAGACATCACCACACGGGTGTCAGCCGCCGTTGCGTTTTCAGAGTGGGTATACCCATGGGTTGTTTGGAGCACAAATTATTCACGGTGTTAACATGCTGTAATTCTGCCCTGGTTGCAAACAATCTCCTGAGTACCAGCCCACACTGGCGCGCTGTGACACCGTGATACTACACGTCGTGTGGTGTTGTAGGTAGAGACGTCTGTTACACAAATATTGTGAGGAATCCGCGCAAAGCGGAACAAAGCGGTGATTGGAGTGTCATCGGAATAATTCCCAGAGAAGAGTTGAGTGTAAATGCCGCATGCTTGCAAATATATAGTTCTGCCTAACAATACATTGTTTTATATCAGCCGTGAAAGCGAGGTTGGAAACAGACGATTCTGAGGGTTGGATGGGAAACGTTATCTATTACGAAAACCCAGGGATAACACCGCCTTGAACCTAGGTCAAGTGTCGGAAGATTTTGGCCGTATGTCTTTCTGCAGAAATCGTTGGCCGCCTGTAAAATCGGTGTGGCAGGACGCAGTTGGTGTTGGCCTGGCGAAACAGGATGAAGCTTATCTGGGCACTGGTATCAACTAGAAACTTCATGGTACTGGACCGGTAGATTAGACAACCAGCTTCAGCGCCATTCGCAGCGGTAGTCAACACTGAATGGGTTTTGCGTTTCCAGCAGGATTTACCTTGAAATTGCATGCAGATTGACATCAATGAGCCTCTGCACCAAAATGCTGGTGATACCGATTATAGAATCGATTAGAAGGCATTAGGAAATGTATTCTGAATGTTTGAAGCTGCAACAACGAATATTTTTATTTACGTGTTTGAGAACAGCATTCATCTGAGATGTTAGATGATCGATTTATTCCGTGAGTTACCAGATGGAGTTCACGGGCAGGGGACCGTAACAAGTTTTACTAATGCGACTGGCGTCAACCATTCCACCGGCAGCCTCAGTTAGTTTTGTTGTCAAGACATCTTTGAAGGTTGCTAACAATTCTCTGGTCGTTGAAAGGAAATTTTTCATCTACGTATATCTTAAGAGCTAGTCATCCATTTTGTGAGGTCCCAAAAGTTGCTTCATATATCTGAAAGTTGAGGTGGCTTCGATCTCCGATTTCAACATTTTTGAAAAGCGTACCACTGTGTTGCTGACCAGACGATCCAGTTTGATTGAATATCACACCTTTGAGAATGTGATAGGAATAGCCCAACTGGGATTTCGTAGTCTAAACCACACACTTCCTCTGCTATTTCTGTGGGAAGGCTTAGAATCACATCGGAATGCATAAAAGACTAGGAACAGTGTAATGGATGCAGAAAATTCCCTCTATCTAGGCGAAACACAAGCGGGGAGGTGAAACGCAACACAGGGATTCTCATAGTGACTCAGGCCTTAATAATGTTATGGCCGCTTTCTTCATAAATCCATGGCGGATTATGGTGGCGCGCAAAGTGATATATATATATATATATACATGGATAGACACGCTGGAGTACTGCATAAATCCTGATGTGATCCCTGGTTTCCATGGCAATTTTACTTCTTCCAGGGACTCTTTTTGGGATTTACGCCGTCTTATTATTAAGTACGTTACCGCAGCAGCATAATGAAATAGCGCCATTGCTATATGAGACTAGGTATATAATACACCTAAATGAAGCATTCATAATTCAGTAGGAACCACAGTACTGCCTGACTTAGTCCAAACTCTAGGTAGAGCCAACTGGATTCACTTCAAGAGCTCTATTGTAAACCAGTGTACCAGTAAGTGAAAAAGAATAAACCCTGAAAACGAACGGCTGAATAACTATGGACAAATTCCACAACTGTGCCGGATTGTAGGCAAAGTCGAGCTAAATTCGTTAAGGCACCTGAAAGCAGCGTTTGGTTCAGTCCAGTATGGACAACCACTAACCATACACCAACGTGCTTTGGCTGTGGTTGCTACCTCACAGCATTATCTGCTCAAACAGAAAAAGAAAGGGAAATAATGAAAGATCGACTGCAAAACAGTGGACTGCAGACCTATACGGGAGAATAAAGGTTTCGGATGCAAAAATGCCACGGAGTGCAGCACTGAGCCAGAACAGCTATAATCCTCAACCTTGCTTTTGGGGATCTCGTGGACCCAAAACCCGGTGGTTTAACTACATATACACGAGACAGTCTGCTGGTTAAATTTTTCAGACTTTTAGCCCGTTTCATCAATTGAATACGCCAAGCCATCCTCCAAACGTTATTTAACTCAAAGAACAGCGTACAAAGAAGTAGCGCAAGACATGTCCGAATCAACTTGACCTTTTCTGATTCAGTGCCTCTTCCAAGAACCGGAACCTAGGAACCTGCATTTTACGCCTAACTCGTGAGTTACTTGAAAAGCTCACACCATAGTCTGCCAATTATACGAAAACAACGGCACTGAAACACCAATAGTCTTTGCACATCTGCTCTCAATGGTCAAGAGAGCATGACACAGTATCCCCCAATCACTTCGCTTGCACTTGGCTTCCGTAGATCAGT
>LUCM01009766.1:114860-124896 GCA_008360955.1 Fasciolopsis buskii | reverse complement strand
CCCCCCCCCCCAAGGCATGGGAAAACACTCGAAACTTCACAGAATTGGGATCACCATCAAATTCAAGCTTAACCGGTGTAATTTTCGTTCTCCCTGAGGTATTAGAACAACACAAAACCAAATCCGATGAAGGTTTGGAATCATTTTAAAGAAGCGAGATGAGAATGTCAAGTTCTTCCATGGGCTTGAGACCGTCCATGGGCGGCCTGGAGTTGGGTAACAATAAAAAAAAAACAACCGGGCCGTTTTCCATATGCGTCTATAAAAATAATTATGCATCCAACTAGAATTGGCAGTGAGTGACCTGCAGCGCGTTTGGCAACGTTGTCTGTAGGTCCAAGTTTCACTTTTCGAATAGCCTGCTGTACAGTCATTAGTGGAATAAAGGAGACAATACTGTCAGTATTTATTATGGATTGCTGTTGAAATTTACAGTCAACAAAAATGAACGGAAATATGTTCTTAGTTAGGATTGCATACACAGAGAGACACAAATAATGGGATGATGAAGAGCTGTCACTTGACTTGAAGTAGAGTTTTATTGTCTCAGCAAACTTAATGAGTGTGTTCGACTTTACTGCAGCTGAAATACTTATCGTCCCGGCAATGATATGCGGCCTGAAAATTTTGATTCTCACAGGAAAGACATTTTCTCAACGAGGGTTTTAGGCTCGATCCACCATTCATGTCAGCTAGCAAATTTGAATTTACAGAGTCTTGGGATGATCTTTTGGATATACGAAAGGGCGGCTGCTCATCAATACCTGTGAATTGGACTCGACTAGATTATTCACAAATTGATGTTGTTCATAGACCTTGCGCATGCGTTGGCGAACAGGATCAGGAAGTAGAAGCAGCTTCTGTTGTAGTTTCCAATTATTATTTCCAGCAGTAAGACCATCCGGAAATCGAACCTCCAACTGTTCGCTTAAGTCACACCATGCCACATGTGTCTGAAGTTCAAGAGCGAACACACGAATATCTTGCATATCTGATCGATGTAGCTGATGGGATTTAACTCGATCTGTGACTTCATAGTTCACTAACTGAATAGGGGAGAGGACGCACCAGTGGAAAGGACGATTTTTTGATGACCAAATGCCCCGACTTTCCTACCACAGCCAGAAAACCATTTCTTAATTTAAACAGCAATCTTTCCATGAGCAGTGCACAACGACGTAAAACTTTCGAAATAATCAGTTTCACTAACAAGGCCAATAATATCAAGTAATTCCAAAATACAAAACACTTCAGGTTTACTTCTCAGAGATATTTGGGCTATCCATATCTCCGAAATCTCTGCCCCATCGTTTCCATTGATACATGTGGGGTGGGTGCTGGTCGCCAGAGCCTTGGCAAAATTACGTTCTGAATCCACTTTGGAATACTTTGTGCTTTCATAATCTGTGTTATGTCCCTCAGCTATGGCATGCAGAGCAATGGCTGGATCGCGCTCAACTTTTGATAAGGCCGCCTTATCCGAAGTACTGCGCTTTTCTTTCATTTTGGATTCTGTTATCCGTGTCTTCAGTTGGCTGCTGGTTTGTCCAATTTATTCTGTTGGGTATTCCTTGCAACTGATTTTGGAGATGCAGTTGTCTTGGTCTTGCACAATGACTTGATCTTTAGCTTTTGATAAGTGGCATTTTAAAGTATTATTCATCTGGAAGAAAGCATGAATGTCAAACTCACTGAGGACCTTTCTTATTGCTTCCGAAATACCCAATCTGTACGAAATTCCGACCGAGACCGTTTGCTTCTTTTCTTCCTTCGTCTTGGTTATTGAAATGTAAGTTTTCATTTTTTCCTTATGAGGCATGGCGAACAGGAAACCATCAGGGATATAAAGCTTTGCCTCATGTCAACATACTTCACGTTCGAGCATGAGTTGCTTAAACAAACGAATGGCCATGGGGTCACCCATATCCCCCATTGTAGCAAACATTTTCCTACACTCGGTTGAATCAAAAGCCTTCATGAATTTTATTCGCCCCCTACGTTTGCAAGTATGGTATGTTGACGATACATTTGCAATCATCAAGTCGGCACAAAAAGATAGCTTTCTTTAAGCTCTTGATAAGCTGTGTAAATCCATTAAGTTCACAATAGAGTCAGAAGACATTAATAGTCATCAGCTTCCTAGATTGTCGGCTGAAAGTCAATGACTTTCGAAAATTCAACATCAGCATTCACAGAAAATTCACACATTCGGATAAGTATTCGGACTTCAGTTCATCCACAATGCATGAAAGGGACACTTATTGACTCGCCAGCTAACAGAGTTAAAAAGCTAGGCAGTGATGATACCGAACGTAAGGAACTAAGAGGTCTAAACGACATCATACAAGACAATGACTATCCGCTACACCTCATAAGAAAACAACTGGAAACTTGCATATCAGAAACTAAGACGAATGAAGGAAAGAAGAAAACGGCCTCAGTCGGAATTCCCTACAGATCAGGCACTTTGGAAGCGATAAGAAAGGTCATCAGCGACTTCGACAATAACATTTTCTTCCGGATGGACAACACGTTAAAGCGCCACTTATAAAGAGCAAAATATCAAGTCGATGTGCAAGACCAAAACACTTATATTTAGAAAATCATTTGCAAGGAATGCCCGGCAGAATAAATTGGGCAAACAGAAGACACGGATAACAGAACACAGTAGTAAGGAAAGGCGCAGACGTTCGGACAACGCAGCTTTTCCAAAACTTGAGTGCGATTCAGCCATCGCTCTGCATGCCATAGTAGAGGAACACAATATAGATCATGAAAACACTAAAGTACTCCAACTTGGACTCAGAACCGTAAGCTTGTCGAGGCTTTGGCAATAAGCACCCACTCCAGGTGCATCAATGAGAACAACGGGGCAGAGATTTCGGAGATATGGACAGCCCTAACATCTTTGAGAAACAAACATCCCGAAGATCACCACGCCAGTTGACCCCACCACCAGGGCGACACATGACGTGAAGGACAACAAAACGTCGGAATTATCACTATCCTTGCGCAGAAAATCATGCAAACGGACAATACAAAGAGTTACGATAATGTGGATCAAATCAATCAACGCAAATTACGTGATGGCACATAACCTACACCTAACCGGAACATGAGAACTTGAAGCACAAATGTTGAGAGTGGTAAAATAATGGCTGCGTCAGACAAAACACCGGAATATTTCATTAGGAAAATCGTTCTCTAGTTAAGTCTCAGTTTGTATATTCAGGCACTCCTGAAAAACAGTATCCAGACATGGATGCGAAACAAAACGGATCATTTCGGCGTGATACTTATCTATTACGTTTTTTTTTAATTTAAAGATGCCCATCGACGTACATAAGCGACCCGTCTTACCCATTGCCCAACTGCCTGGCATTCAAAGACCGCTGCCTGAGCACCATTTGTGTCCACGGAGACTGCATTTCTTCGCAAGATGGACAAGTGAGTTTTTATTTTCTATTCTGGTACAGGCGTTTCATAAAACCCAGTTAACTGCTACCAAACTATGAGTAGTGCAAACATACTGGACAAAACAGCGACGTACTGGAATTTGTGCCTTCGGTGAATTAACCGATTCGTTGTCCAACCTAAAGATACGACTATGGTTGATACTAATGTTCACCATATACATTACCAGTGGGGAAGGATAAGAACTATGGTGTTGAATGGCGTATGAAATTCTTCCTTGGAAAAATAGAGTCCTGTTTGTCTAGTCTCTTAGTTTCACTGAATTTATTGAGAAATAATAGGCCTTGACGTCCGGTAGAATAGAATAAAATAATCCATCGCCCTTGCCCGCCTCTAGAGTTTAACCCCAAGGGCATCCCCGCTAAGACTATTGGTTGGTTCCCGAATCGTAGGGTCGGGAATGGAAATACATTATATTTATAATAGAAAGTGTCATAAAAAGGTGATGAACTCACACCGGTTATTGCCAAAACAGTGTTCTTTTCTTCAATCAAAAACGCGGTCTGAAATCTGTTTCAATGTCTATGCTATCAACCAACCACGCTGAATAAACTGTACTCTGGGAAGAATTCAGCTGTACTGAGAAATAATGCCTTCCGTATCACATCAGCTAAGGCGAAGTTGTCAAGCGAACGGGATATGCAGCAACCAAGTCACAAATAGCTGGACACTTTGAAGCCCAAGGAAAGGGGGGCCATAAAAATATCATCATATGTAATTTGACAAGCGGTCTCGACTATCATGTGATAATGGGAAAGGATGACTGATTGGGGGACTTTAAACCTCTTGACCTTTACGGGATTGATATCAAAGCAGAAAGCTTTAACGTTTCAGATTGAAATCCCCACACAGTCCCAAAATACGCACCGCAGATCAAGCAAGATAAAGTGAAGAACAACCTACCCCAGTGTACAGAAAGCCGTTTACTTAAAATTGAAAATCACGCGTTATAAACAGCCCAATAAAACCGATCTAATGATTAAATAACATTTAAACTCACTGAAATCAACTGAACGAAAACCATTGTGTAGATTAACGAACTAATCACAGGAAATCAAAACTGAATGCTACTATTTTCTTTTCCCACTCTAAGTCATGCCACATTGTCTCCATGACTCTATTAGATACCTCCTAGCACCGGAACACATCTGCGACTAATAACTCAGCAAACCAGATGCCATATTCGAATAAGGAGATGCAGTCACTTACAAGCAGTGAGAAATAAAAAGTTAACTGCTGTTCGTGGGTTCAAATTTCTACCATGGGGGATATGCAGGCGACTGGAAAGCTCTGGAGAATTCCGGCCACTAGTTACATAGAAATGCAAGATTTAGACGTCAGCACAGGAACTTCTGGTCTTGCTAAAATGCCAGTGGAGTATTAGGCACGGTTCAGATCTCCATAAGTACCGCGGTCCCAGAACACAATAACTGTGGCAAGTGACTAGGTCACATCTCTGTAGACAGGAAGTTTGTCGCAGCTAAATGTTGCGATTTTGTGATATTTAAGCTCCAAAAACAAACTGCTTAAATGAAACTCTGTGGATGCCCCTATTGTTTACGTCGGTGGAATGACGAAAATGCATGGATGATAGAAAACCCCTCGCAAATCATACAATAAAATGGCATCCTCCACATTTGAAACGAACGCAGGTAAGATGAATAATCCAAATATCTGGTTTCGTGTTAATTTTCACTGGTTCAACAGACTATCGGCATAAGTTCACATACTGAGCATTGGTTTCTATATTCCGGTAGGTTTCCACTGCTTCGCACTGTTCCAACAACCTTATCACGGTTTGTCATTTGTTTTCTACCACATTGACTCATTAATCACAGGAGGTTTATTGCATCTGTTCCGAAGAAAACTATGGAGAACACTGCGAACTGTCACGTGGTAGATGGGCTCAGTGGTCTCCCTGGTCAGAATGCACACCAGCCTGTGGGATCTCGCAGTATCAGCGCAGGGTGCGTACTAGGGACTGCTTGGGTGAAGCATGCCGAGGAGGCGAGGGGCACCTGCAAATGGAAATGTGCGAAACATTGCCATGTCCAGACGAGACTCTTGCTCTAAGTCGACAGGGACGAAGTGAAGAGATCGGAGAGCTGAATGTGCAAATGCTTCAAGCTCAAGCAGCGCGTTGTGTCAAACTTGTTGGGGCGGTGGCAGAAGCTCTCATGGTTATTTCTTGTATTTTTGCTGCCCTTACAGCAACTGCTATGGCAATCAGTGTTCATTTATTGTAAGAAAATATCCTAACTACAGTTATTCTCCGGTGCAGACAATCGTTTTGACATGAATAAAAACCTAGTACCAGTCTTGTGGATTCTATCAAAGACTTGTACCACGAAAAATACTATGGTGAGACTCAAATCGACTGCACAATGACCAGTAAACCTCACACTGGCAAAACAGCCTAATAACGAAATTCAAAACCCGGCAACTATTCATGTCGCCATCGGTATTCACGTTTTGCAAAGTTATACTTACACGATGTCGCGTTGGCATCATGTTTTTTTTCAGGAGGGTGTATTATATATATATATATATGCATATATATATACATATATATATACAGTGGTCTTGTTGAAAACAACTAACAACTCGCATAAATAACCTCCAGTTATCGAATAGCACTAATATGACAAAAGAAAGGAAGCTACTCAAATAATTACGCAAGAAAAGCCCAATTAAGAATGTATTTTCAAAAACAGCATGTCGTATGTACATCTTATCCGCGAACCTGCATCAGAGCTAGTTCCTCGAATACATGTTCCGTACTCCGACTGAAGGTCGACGACTGGCCATTACAAACTACACATTGTTGGAAATTCATTTCCTCGACTCAAGTAGATTGGACTAATACAAACAGAATGTTAATGTGCTTGAATTCTAAGCCACAAGAGAAACAGTATGGATTAGCTTCTGCTCGACTCATCTTGACCACACTCAACGCGGATAAACTCCTCAAGGACCATTTCGTTCCGAGCAAGATGCTCTCCCACGCGAACCGTATCGTCCAAAAAGAACGGTTGAAGCAAAAGACACCGCTCTTCGTCTGGATCGTCTATGGCCGTTGTCAGTTCCAAACCTGGGCGGGGATTCATACCCACAATATGTTGACACAACTGTTTGCCCAACCGATTGGCACGTTCATGCCATGCTGCCGAGGCGACCTGTAGGAAGCGGGGATGATGAATGGTGATTGCGAGATAACTGTTAATTTAAGTGTTCAAAAGAGTATATAATCGAATAATGAGAAGGGTCTGTGTGCAACCCCATACAACGGAGGATTTGGTGCATTAACGTGCACAACGAGTCGCCACGATGCGCGTTCATCAGACTTCACTTTCGATTGTCTTGTGCGATGGGTGCTAAGGATACTGTTTCGCATCCTACTAGTGCGAACCTACCGATAATCTGGACAGCCAACTTACCCTCCTAAAAGAGGGCAGTAGCATAACAGTAGTAAACCATGGACTGCAACTTTACGGAACTTCAGTCAAATGTGAGATTTCCGATCATCTGAAATTGGGAACCGCGACCACCAATTGGGTTACTTTGTTTTAGTTTTCTTGCATTATTATTGATAAAATGATGCATAAAATCCTCAGAAAGATAATCGCGGCCATTGACAGACTGCCGAAATACGGAAGCCACCGCCAGTGTATGGACTAAAATTCGGATATTCACCTGCAATGTTACGGTGCATCACCATAAGCTTTCCTATAACGACGGGCGATCAGAAATTATTACATAAGCGATTATTGGACGACAATCACGATAACAATTTTAGTATTTCGTCGTTAAAAAAGAAAAACCGTAACAAAATAATAAGCAGGTAGGCGGTTGTATATTACGGTGTCGAATGAAAAAACTGGAACACAAATATATTTTACGCTAGCGTGCAAACAAGCACAAGTCCAAAGAAAAGCGTTGGCAAAGACAACTAAGCGAGTTACAAGAGAGGGGAGTAAGAAGCGAGAAAATAAAAAATGTTTCTCATAACATCAACCTAAGATTCAGCAGTTTTCATGGTCAAACAAAGTGCAATTACTCTGACAAAGCGGTAGAATGGAAAACTACGGCAGCATGCGCACAAACAAATCTGGTTATCAGTAATATGTCTCATCACCATTATCGACGTTCACCGTGATACAGTAGGGCAAGCCATACTGACTGCTGCCTTTTTCTCAGGCGTGCATTCTTCCATAAAAAGAATGAGTATCCAAGCGGAACAGGGAGTAGACTCATACAATAGCCAACACACGCAACACAGTCTAACTGTACAAACGTACTCTTTCAATCATTCTGATTCGATGAAAAATGACAACACCGTCGCCACTGTTCACAGTTCACTGTCACATCCAGCCAGCTAGTTGACGGGTGTTTCGGACCCCAACCACGGAAACGTGAGACAACTACTTTGCCTAAGTTCGTTGCGCATTTTCTTATTCCACATTGCCACGTCATCTGCTGACCTCCACATGGCTTCCTCCACTCCCTGGGAGGATCGCAAAATGGGGCACGGTATGGTAGACGAGTCTTCGTCATACGCAATACGGCCCAACTAGCGTAGTCTATTAAGTTCCATAGGCCGAGATAGGATATTCACCGAATGTGCACCTAATACTTGATTCCTGATCCCCACGTTAGTCACCCGGCCACTCCATCCAGTCCTAGCCATACCACGTAGACATCGTTGGTCGAAAACCTCCAATCGACGAACATCTCGCAACCATACAACAGAACTGAGCGCACTGCGGCACAGTACCCACGACCTTTCAACTTTAGTGAAATATCAGGCCGACGCCACAAGTACTTCAGTCAGGCGTAAGCCACTCGAGCCTTGCATATACCTGCGTTTACCTCTACTCCCGAGCTACCATCATTCAACACGCAGCTACAAAGGTAAATGAAACGGCATACAATCGTTAGTTTCTCTCCATCCAGCGCCAAGTTCGTGACTAATGTCATCCAGTCCTGCAACAGCACTTTACACTTTGAAAGTGCAAAGCACATGGCGAACCGAGTTACAGACCTCGAGAGTTTGCCTAGTGCACGTTGTGCATGGTCCGCGGATTCGAGCAGGCACCCGATGTCATCTGCATCCTGGAGACCTCTTAAAGCATATCCCATCATCTCGTTCATGAGGAAGTTGAACAGGAATAGAGAGATGGGATATCCCTGTCAAACGCAACTAGTCGTTTCGAATGAACTTGATAGTTCACCATATGCCCCACGCGACCATAGGTATAGAAGAACAATCCACGCTGTCACAAAGAGACTGTACCTTGACGTGGTGTGGCGGCTTGCGTGCCTCCGTCACTCAATGAGCTTCGCCGGATGACTTATCGCAGGTCGAAGATCCAATCATGCCTGGAAGATCAATGGACAGAGGCCTGGCGGAGTAGTCTCCTGGTCCTCCAACTCGAGGGTTAATCTCAATTAACAACCGAGTCGGAAAAACGAGTGGATCCAATTAAATGGGCTTCCATTCAGCTATACTCCGCTGCCTTGCCGTCATGCTCTTGCCAGAACCAAAGGCTTCTGTGCAGAACCCTAATCGTTCTTCTGCTTAGCGGCTGGACTCCTTAGCAGTATTCATCCATCCATCAATCTCCATGAGTTACATGTCGACAAATAACCCCATACTGCATCGGTCATCGCGCAGGATAATCAGGATCGCGCTGCCCATTACATCGAGCACAGGTGGGATTGGTAGTGATAAGTATGCAGTTGCTCACAGTTCCCTCTCTTTTATTCAAACTGTCTCTTCTGTCTCCAACCCAATCTCTTTGCCCCCTCTGCCTACCCATAGTGTCCTCAACGATAACACGCCCAATACTCGCAATGGTTCATTGTTAGATAATGTAGTAAGTGGTTTCTAATCTGCAAGCTCACATCTTCTCAAGCCTCGTCAGCCTCCGAATCTCGGTTCCCTCAACGTGCGCACCCTCACGCAGGCTGGTCAACAGGCGTGTTCAGCTCTGATATTCGACTCACTTTCGATTGATATCTGCTGCGTCAATGAAACACAAACTCAGGATTCCAGTAGAGTAATCCAACTAACTACGTCTAATGTCTCGTCAAGATATTTCCTTCACACTTCAGGAGACGAAGCAGCTCAAGCTGTGGGTCAACGTGGTGTAGGAATAGTCTTAAGTGAAAAGGCTGGAGCGACTGTTTTAGACTGGATCCCGGTCAACAGTCGTTTGTGCGCTGTGAGACTGTAGGGATCGGTAGGCGTCCGAAAGGATGGCAGTGTCGAACGCAGTTTATTTGTCAAGTCTGCATACGCCCCAACAGATTGCAGCGCTGAATCGCAAAAAGACAAGTTCTATGACCAGTCCGTCATTCTTGTTCGGAATAACAATGGCTCTGACATTGTAGTGTTGACAGTTGATTTTGATGCACAATTCGGAAAACTGAGCGTATCGGAATCCTGTTTAGGTGGGCGATGCGCCTTGCCCTGTCAGCGAACAAATAATCGGGAAAGGCTTTTCCAGTTTTGCGAGGACAATAACTTGTTCCTGTCTAGTACGAATATCCGACACAGTCC